>CM064505.1:29211330-29364589 GCA_032716605.1 Paralithodes platypus | reverse complement strand
AGACTACGACCTCTTTCACCAACTTCGGACAGAGAGGAGGGGGGGTGGGGAGGAGTAGCTATTTTTCGCTCCGGAAACAGCTGTGTGCATCTCGCCTGGATATTGAAGGTCCCGGAGGGAATCGAAGCACTCTGGGTGAGAGTTAATAATTCCCTCCCTCCCTCACCCTCGTCACACTGCCTCCATTATCTACTGTGTGGATCTACCACCCACCACGCTCACCCACCGGCCCGCGCACTAATCAACCACATCATCGATACATGTGATGATCTCCAAACATCAGATCCAAATTTCCATCAGCCAAGTTGGGTGGTTTTGTGGGGATTTCAATGAACTAGACACCATTGAGATTCCAAGAACAGCTGCATCTTTTCACAAATTGTTGACCTTTCCCCACCCACAACCACAACACTCTTGACCTTATCTTGACGGACATGGATGAGCAGTACCTCCCACCTGAACCTTTACTCTCCTGTGGGACGTAAGTACTCATCTCTCTGTGTTCCTGGTCACCTGCCCCCTCACCACCCTCCCATCAACAGACCCCCGGGGGGGGGGTCTCCTGGACCTACCGAACCCAAACGCCAGACTCTGCAATGCGGGGGTTCGGGCAGTGGTTGGTTCATTAACCCCGTGGACGGGAGGTTCTCAACTGAAGAGAGCTGAGGGAGAGTCAATGCGCAAATGGGAACAACTTTCGTATCTAACCACCACCGAAGCCTACCACCACTTCTCTTCCCCACCAAGAGGACCAAATGCACCCGCTCTGACGTCCGCATGGATTACATCCTCGGATCACGAGAACAGATGCAGAATCGGAATAGGTGCCCTTCTACACGGACAAACAATCGCTACAAGGACCTACTACGCCAACATTGTGGATAAGGGAGATCCGTTGGGCGAAGAAATCCCTACTACCCTACAAAGATTCATCATTTAAAACAAACCAATATCAGTCAAGTGGTACTCTAAATTAAGAATCTTTGTGTCTTTAAGTAGTGGTACTATCGCTTCGATCCCCTGTGTTTCCCATGTCCCTCGTGAAGATGCACCTGACCTGATACATAATCACCTTGGTCTCTACCATATGCCAGACCCTCCCCAAACTAGACCGCACCAACCTCCCTGCCTTCCTCCCATCCCCTTCCCCCCCCAGTAACTGTTCAAAAATATGAAGTGGCCAAAAAGCTTTCCAGTTTCAAATAAAAAAGATCAACAACCCCAGTAGACCTACCCATGAAAATATACAAAGAATTTTCGGTTGAATTTGCCACCCCCCTTTGCTCAATAATTAATGCCTCCTTAAGGCAAAGTAAATGCCCTGCAGACTGGAAAACTTCATACGTCACTCCAATTCCCAAAACCCCCTCCCCACATTCTCTTAATGAACTCAGACCAGTTGCCATAACGCCCATCCCTAGTCTAATCTGTGAGGACTTTGTATTCACCTGGGCTTACTCACAAATCCGTCACTTAATACATCCCCAACAGTTTGGCAACGTAAAAACCTCCCCCACCACTCACTGTCTTATTATCTTCCTAGATTATATTTACCCCACAAATCTTGAGAAGAGAAAGACTTCCCTCGCTCTTGCCTTTATTGACTTTAGGAAAGCATTTGACCTTGTTGACCACACCATCATCATCAACAAGGCCATAAAGTTGGGGCTACATCCTACCCTAGTTGCGTGGTTGACCGACTTCCTTAGTGACAGACGGCAAGCAGTGCGATATCAAGGCTTCATCTCCACCTTCCTAGACATCACTTGTGGAGTCCCACAGGGCACAAAGATGGGGCCTCTATTGTTCCTCATCTTGATTAATGATGCCCTAAAGGACACTCCATTCCACTGGAAGTACGTGGACGACTCGACAGTCGGCATTACTGTCAATAACACCTCCCCTAACTATGACCCCCTACAAGACATCCTCGACCTTCTTCAAGCCTGGACCACAGTCAATCATATGACCATCAATCATGACAAGACAGTGGTCATGCACATCAACACCTCCGTTACCGACCTTCCTCCACCCACTGTCACAATTGGTCCTCATCCCCTTCAGCTTGTTGAGTCCACCAAACTCCTCAGAATCACTGTGGACAACAAGCTGAACTGGAGGAAACATGTGTCTACCACAGTCAGGACTGCCACATACAAGTTGTTTATGCTAAGGCGGCTGAGATCCCTGGGGGCGCCGGAGAATGAGCTGAAGAGTATATATAACATCTTCATACTCCCTAAGCTCACCTACGCCTCTCCCGCCTGGTCCTCCTCTCTAACCCTGACACAACAACGTCAATTGGAAAGAGTGCAGAAGAGGGCATGCAGGATCATCCTGGGTGGCACATACCCAGGGTACGAGGAAGCTCTCACCACCTTAGCATACCTTCACTTTCAACCCACCACTACAACACACTCAAGCAGTTTGCATCTAAGCTACTTGTTCACCCACGACACAGAAACTTACTTCCACCAGACGCCCCTAGACCAACACGTGCAGCTCGACACTTCAACACACTCCAACCAATAAGGGCAAGAACTGACAGATACAAAAATAGTCCTATCCCAACCATTGTTAATAATATTAATAATGTGTAATGCCGGCCTGTCACACCATATATACGCGCCCTCCTTTAATAATGTATGCATAAGTGTGTGTGCGTGTGTGTATTAGAATATATGTATGTATTTGCTTGAATTTGTTTATGTATATGTGTGCATATGTATATGTGCATTTATGTATGTACAGTATATGTGTATGTATGTGTGCGTATATGTGTATGTATGTATGCGTTAATTATCTATATATGTATGTGTCTATAGTGTATACTGTTTGTGGTTCGAGGCTCGAGCCTGGCTGAGAGTATTCTATCACACACACACACACACACAAACAAACACACACACACACACACACACACCTACACTGAAGAATGCCCCATATACTATAATTCCCCCCAGCTGTCTCTCCTTATTTTATATTCTTCTTTTGTTCTGTACCGAGGATTAACTCCCATTGTAGTAGGCTTTACCTGACCCTACCTGTACGGACCCGTAGGCCATTTCGCCTTAACCCTTTTCAAACTCCTCATTTGATCTCTTCCGACGTTTTGACATTCCATTCTAATTGGCTTTACCTGACCTACAGTCCGTTGCCCCATAAACCCTTTTCCAATTCCCTCATTTAATCTCTCCCAAGGATTTAACTCCCATTATTAGCCTCACCTGACCCTACCAGAACAGTTTTTTTGTATGTATGTATGTTTGTTTGCATACGTGAGCGTTTATGTATACGGGCATGTGCACACTTACTGCATGTTCTTATATATGTATGTATATATATGCGTTTTTATGTGTGTACGTATGCGTATATATGTATGTTCTGTATATATATGAGTAAAATAAATGTGTCCTGTATATGCACTGTAAATCACTTACTCTCATGGTTAATTTATGATAATTTGTATTTTGCACTAGCATAATTATTGTATTAATTTCTTGTTTTAATGTAAAGTATATTATACTCACCCATTGTAAACTGAGCTTACCATTTTCATATCTGTACATCTCATGTTCATCCACTAATTGTAAAATGTGTATTTTCAGCTCATGAGGCTGCCATTCTTTAATAAACCGTTTATTATTATTATTATTATTATTATTATTACACACATGAAAAGCCAGGCGACATCTCTGATTTAATCCAGTTGGTATTTTTAACCAATCACACCCTTTAATCGGGCCTACTCTATCAATTGTATATATTTTATTCATGCAATAATTAAACAAACATTAATCTGATCCCCATTATTAACTGTTATTGTTCCTACATCTCTCTGTTTTCTCTCTAACCCCTTCAGTATTCAAGAAAGTATTTCTTCATAACATTTTGCCTAATCATTAGACAATTTTATTCAGCTTAGATGGAATATATCAACATCAAATTAAGAGAGAGAGAGAGAGAGAGAGAGAGAGAGAGAGAGAGAGAGAGAGAGAGAGAGTCTTTGCCCTTTTGACTCACACAGGTCCTATTTAATCTTAGTAAAACGTCTAATAATAGCCAGAATACACGGTTAAAATGCGTCTAAATCTTGAGAGGGTGAACATTGAATGAGTGTTTATTACGAGCGCCCTCCCAATAAGCCAGGTAATAACAGTTTTAACCCCTTCTGTACCGGCGACGTCTTTTTAATTTGATATCAGCTACATTTAGACGTTTTTATCAAGCTTATGAAGGATATATGGTAGCTAAAAATATTAATTGAGTTAGTCTGTAGCTTTTTAATGGGTAGACGTTCTTCCTAAGGTAAATACAATCGTCAAATCATTGCCAGAATATATTATAGATGTCGCCGGTACTGAATGGGTTAAGAAGCTGTAGTTAGAAGGGGAGGAGGGGAAGAATTAACCCTTTTAGTACAATGATACCTGTTGCCATTAAATTATGGCTGTTCTTATAATAGGTCTTTTTATTCGGTTTAGGAAGGAAGTGTGCGATTTAGGGTTACTAAGAGCATAATAAACCCATTGACACACACACACACACACACACACACACACACACGCAATCACACACACACACACTGGGTCACTGTATTCTATTCGATCCCAGCTACCTGTAGGTGCGGTTTCTTTCAGAAACTTTCGGGCTGTGGAGGTTAGGTGTGGCTGCGCACCTTTGGGTTCCACCTGGTTCTCTGCCTACAGTTTACTACTTCTGGGGGTATGCGGGCGCCCTTGTGGCAGCCAGAGTCAATATATTGACTACTTACGATAAGATAAGTTAAAGCATTGTACTGTATATGTTCAGCCTTATAGGCTGCCGGCTCGAAATACAGCGATTATTTGTATTATTATTATTATTATTATTTTTCTTTAATTCTTATTACACATACAAACATATATACAAACACACACAGGATGACAGAGACATAAAGCGATATATACGACCAACCGTACACCCTCGGGAATACTAGTATTATTATGTACCCCAGAATTACCTCACCTGGCCACAGATAACGACCATTAGATAGAGAGGCGCACCATGCATGTACCATTTATCTCACACACACACACACACACACCACACCACACACACACACACACACACACACACACACACACACACACACACACACACACACTATTTTAGGACGCCCATAATACCCACAGTTCTATTTCTGGCATATGCAGGTATTTCTGGCATATGCAGGTATTTCTGGCATATGCAGGTATTTCTGGCATATGCAGGTATTTCTGGCATATGCAGGTATTTCTGGCATATGCAGGTATTTCTGGCATATGCAGGTATTTCTGGCATATGCAGGTATTTCTGGCATATGTAGGTATTTTTAGGACTCAATGATAGGTTTTTGCTGATGGTTCTGTCCTATATTAGAGGGAGGGGAGTTGAAACGAGTTTAAATTATATGGTTGGAGTTTGAAAGGCCATGCGGTTCATTCCGGGGAGATACTATACTGAGAGAGAGAGAGAGAGAGAGACAGAGAGAGAGAGAGACAGAGAGAGAGAGAGAGAGAGAGAGAGAGAGAGAAGAGAGAGCGAGAGAGAGAGAGAGAGAGAGAGAGAGAGAGAGAGAGAGAGAGAGAGAGAGAGAGAGAGAGAGAGAGAGAGAGAGAGAGAGAGAGAGAGAGAGAGAGACCAATTAACTCACTGTATGAAGACAGCCAGTATTCAGCCAACCATACCTGCAAAAGAAGAACACTAATTAGTAACACTCTATGACCAGACAACATCACCTAATGGCAGCTAATACAAAAGGTCAAATATCGCTATTATATGCAAATGATCAGTACAAACCATTAACTCCTCTCTAAACCAAATTAAATGTATTGGTGGTAGCTTAAATATAATAGGCCAATAAAGTGACCTGCTTTTTTGGTTTTCTCCCTAGACTTCCATTAGGCTTAAAAATACCCTCAAGGCCCACCTTCAAGATGCTCTTATACATATTTTGGTAGAAAAATGTCCCGGCAGAAGGTCGATTCCGCCTAAATTGCTGGCTCGCTATCGCTCGCAAGGAAAAATCGACACCTAAATGCCACCATGGATCTTAACATTGACAAAGAAATGGGGCGAAAGGTCTTAAATACGGCAAACTAATGGGGCGAACATATTTAAATTTCAAAACTAATGGGGCTAAACATGAGGGACAAGGGGGTCCAGGAAATACAAATCTCAAAAGCATATATCATACTATACTGTAGATTATATTTATATATACCTTAGAATAAAGCATATATCATACTATACTGTAGATTATATTAATATATACCTTAGAATAAAGCATATATCATACTATACTGTAGATTATATTAATATATACCTTAGAATAAAGCATATATCATACTATACTGTAGATTATATTTATATATACCTTAGAATAAATTATATATATATATATATATATATATCCTAAAACCATTTAAATAAACTTTAGATTATATATACAGTATATCTTAGAAATATATATAGGCTATGAACCGCATCATTATTTATATAAACCTTACAATTGTTTATATACCTGTATAGTGTATACCTTAAAATGATTTATGTATACCTTACAATTATATATTCGGCCATATGGAACGTATGGAAAGCGAGAGAATGACTACGAGGGTGTACGAGAGCGAGGTGGAAGGACAGAGAGGGAGAGGTGCACCGAAGGAGAGGTGGAAGGATGGAGTGAGGAAGTATATGGATGAAGACGGTGCTGGTTGGGAGGAGGGGCGTCGACTGACTAGGGACAGAGGTGCATGGGGGCGGTTTGTTCGTGGCCACCCCTTCGGGGATCACGGCGTCAGGCAATAGATAGATAGATAGATAGAATTATATATACTATATACCTTAATCTTTTTAAAATAAACCTTAGATATATTTATATATACCTTTGAATTATGTTTGTATGTAACATATGGTTACAACTATTTATTCCCACTTCATAATTAAGGCCACCCTAATTATTACTCATAGTTCCATCAGCATTCTACAATTATTTTATGTATTACACCCTATGTATTAACATACACTATGTGTATTTACACCCTATCATATATTAATCACTTATAATCTCTTAACCACTTAAATAATCACTAATCTAACTTAAATTTCATAACCCCTATATGTTAATCTGATCACACTGATATGTTCATTTGAATTGTTTATACTTACAATGCATAAACATTCTCTGTAAACATCTTATCCCCTTTAGACACGACATTATGTGAGGAATCTTACACAAAGTCCCAGATTTAATTGCTGCCTCCACGTTTCCCACTACCCAGGTTCACTCTCTGAGAGTGTATGAAAGGCAGTCTAGCCCAGGCTACACAGAAGGGAGGTTCTATCCACTTTCCCTCTGATTCACACTCCCTTCCCTGTCACTATTAAGATACTGTATCAAGCCAAGTTAATCTTGTACTCTATCATAACCTAACTCATAAACTTAGCATTTGAGCAAGCCCCATAACCTCTTTATATTGATTTATCACCATCAATCACTATAACTCCAAGTCTGAGTATTATATATAACCACACTAACTCATATACTGTATGTTACCAGTTAGGAGTATTATATATAACCACACTAACTCATATACTGTATGTTACCAGTTAGGAGTATATCTAAGCTGTAATTTATTTTAGATTATATATACTAAAATTAACTTAAGCTTTACCATACTCTCCCCATTGAATATATCTGTTATACCAGGATTTTTACCAGGTTTGTACATTGGTTATAGTAAGTTATACCTGACTGGGGAATTCAGAGCTCACACAATACATGCATAGAAACAAAATGGAGGGTATAATTTATAACACCGAGTATAATTATAAAGAACAGTTTTATTTAGCTTAAACTCTTACTTATACGGTTATAGATAGTTACAGATAAAAATGATAAGGTTATACAATAGACTTTCCTATCTTAGCACGATCGAGGATCTAGAAGGAGCTCAGGTATATGTAAATAGGTTTAGCTTGCCTCCTGTACAATATATAAACAATGACGTATGATTAAGTTGCTGAGTCGGATAACTGTGTGCTGTTTTAATATTTATCTATAGATATCACTTAAGCACGAAAGAGACGAGGGTTTACACTGAGTAACAATTAACCCTCTCCGACATATGACGCGATTTCGAGCCTATTAGGGATACTTTAAAACCTTTGTTACCACCAGGGGTATTCAAAAACCTTTAGTTTAGTTACTTCAACCTCTGTAGTTGTCTTTGAGTTAGCTGTGGGCAGAAAACTAATTTTGGAGAGGTAATTATAAGAGTGAGAGAACTCTATTTCTTACTGCTAATCTGGCAACCTCTGCATCATATGAGCGTGAAAGGGTTAAAATGAACTCTCACTTATTAAGGCACCTTGCGCACTGGTGTAGATTTGGCAGAGTCAATATCTTGGGACTCTAACTTAATAATACACACTTTACTCACTAGTGGAACTTAGGTAGAGTCAATATCTTGGGGACTCTAACTTTATAGTGCACCGTACGCACTGGTGAAAAATCAGGTAGAGTCGATATCTTGGGACTCTAACTTTATAGCATACACTTTATGCACTGGTGGAAGTTAGGCAGAGTCGATATCTTGGGACTCTAACTTTATAGCATATACTTTATGCACTGGTGGAAGTTAGGCAGAGTCAATATCTTGGGACTCTACTATAGATACCTCGTCATTGGTATCGACTGGATGCAAGTTTTCTATCAAAAGTTGAGGTAACAGCTTGTAGTCGTCCGAGTCTCCGAGTCTCCGTCCAGGTTGGCCTGTTGTGTAGATTGGTTGTTTGGAATACAGATGGATTAATGGAAGTAGGGTCTCTAATGAGGCTCCGTAAATAGTATATTATATGGGCACCTCATCGGAAGAACGCGAGTATAACAATTATTAGCAGAGAGCTAAGGATACTAGACTATCCTGATCGTTATATTAATCGGTGATAAAGTTCCGTTCAGGTACTCTTGACTTGGGATCTTTAATATAATGTCATGACACAGTGACACTATGTCGGGCTAACGCGAGGAGACAATATGGTCATGACCACTTTTGTTTTCCTCGACTACCACTGACCTTTATAAGTGGTTCAAAGAACTCGGGCGGTGTTTAAACCTTTTAATTGCAAGAGTCAAATAACATGTAACGGACAAATGCACTAAGGACTTCTATATGCTAAGTGCCAATTAAGGTATCTCGCAGAGACCTGAACTGTTCAAGTGATCTTGGCATGCCAAGTATCCTTTGATAGTTCTTTAGAGTGCAGTTTTAATAAGAGAAGTCAGGTGGGGACATGTCCGCGAGTTTAGACTTCCAATATTAAAGGTGCAGCCTATTAGAGATTTCGATGTTACTAGGCCTACTATGGTATGCCACGTAAATAACAAGGATTCCTTAATAGGGAAAATAACTCCTCAGACCTAAGGGATATTCGGTATGCCGTTTATCATCCACTGAATGGGAGGGTAATTTTAGGACTATTAACTCTGGTATGCCAGTATTTGAAAGTTCTAGAATTGCTTGCCCTGTTCAGCTTTCGTTGGGATAGTGACGACTTGAGCTGAGATGTCCTGGGGTAGATGTTCTGGGGTCAAAAGATCACAAGTCAGTCGGGGTGGGTCTAAAGGGATTAGGAGGGTCCCCTTAGATGCTGGTGGCCAGGTGATTTGGCCTTTGAGTGGAAGCAGGGCGTAAGTGCCTGTTTCTATGATGGTGATGGTGATCTTTCTTTCCCTGACTGAAGATGATTTTCTTTTTAATAGTTTCTTGTGGGGCTGATGGTCTATTAATATTCTTGCCGGGTGTTGAGGGAAGTTCTGTTATAATGGCGGCCATCCGGGCATCACGTCTGATGTCCGTAGGGAGCGTGGAAGTATTACTATCATGTAAGTAGTGATGCGTCGTCGTGTAGTTCCGGGAATTGTTCTGCACACGTGGTATCACTCCGCGGGCGTCTTTTGTTGTTGTTAATGTAGTTCTTCCTTCCTTTTCTGTCTTGCCTTTGTTCTTCTCCTTCTTGTTCTTTTTCTTGATGACATGAGGTAGTTTCAGGATGCGGGGCATTTTGTTTATTTGGTTCCTTCTGTTTCCCGTCTGTGTTTGTCCTCTCGGTTCTGTTTTAGTTACTCCTTCCGTTTGTCCCGGGAATCGTTCTCCTTGGTGGGAGCCATCTTGTCTTCTTGGTTTGATTTCTTGTTGGTTAGGTTTTATTGTTGTTGTTTCTTCTAATTTCTTCTGCTCTGTTTTCTTCTGGACGTTGGTTTTTCTGGTGGTGGTCTGGGGATCTGGAATGTTGTGCCTGGTGTTTGTCCTTATTCTCCTTGCTTTAGTTTCCCCTTTCCGTTCTTGTCTTCCCGTCTGTTCTGCATCTTGTTCCTCTGGAGTTTTCCTTTTTCTATTATGGGTGTCTTCCTTATTTGTATTATTTTAATATCTCTACATAATACATACATACTGGTTAAATATATACATTAAAATTATTTATATATACCTTAAAATGATTTACTTATACAAAAGAACTATTAACATATACATTAGAATAATGTATTGAACACATTACAATTATTTACATATACCTTAGAATTGTTTATATACTCAAATCCTCAACCACTTCAGTACGCGTGACGCCATTATTCCTTATATTAGACGATCTTCTGCAGCTTGGGAGCCGTAAGGGCGTCTAGTAATCAGACAGGTGTATTACATATGCATTAAGGGAGCCCACCTCGCTTTTTTTTCTCTTTGTCTCCCTCTCTCTTTGACTTTTATCCATTCGGCCCCATTCAGCCTACTGTTTTAAGACGTTTACCCCCATCCAGGTGTCAATATTTTCCTGGCGAGCGGGAGCGAGCCAGCATATATATATTTTTGTTTTGACAGCAAGCTAAATTTGTACATTTTTCGATAGAAAAATGTCTCCGGTGAAGCCGGATTTCTCCATACAATGCTGGCTCGCTATCGCTCGGCTGGAAGACATCGACACCTGGATGGGGATAAACGTCTTAAAACAGTTGACTGAATGGAGCCGATTGGATACAATCCAGGGAAAGAGAAAAGGAGAGAAAGATAAAAAAAAAAAAACGGTGACCCCCCTTAAGTAAACTATCAAAACTAATGGGGCTAAACATGAGGGAGAATGGAGGTTGACATTATTCCAGCAAATAATTTATATATCAAATATCCGCTTGGCGTTAAACTATATGAACACTTTTAATGTTAATTATCTCGGATTATTCAAATACCGGCAAGTCATTATTGAAATAGTTCTGGACTAAAAATGCGGGACAAACTTGGTGTATAATGAGTTTCTATTCAGTGCAAAGTATTATACAGTAGTTTTAATGTAGGGAGGTTTAACTCTCTCTCTCTCTCTCTCTCTCTCTCTCTCTCTCTCATACACACATACATGGATTACATATATTTGGATCTTACTAAGCCTTTGATCTTATTCCACACCAACGGCTGTTATGGAAGTTACTAATGAAAGACGGAATTAGAAGATCGCTTCTCGAGTGGACGACGGATTTTCTGGTTGGAAGAAGAATGAGAACAGTGGTCAGAGGACAATCTTCGAGTTGGAAAGATGTTACAAGTGGGGTATCGCAGGGCGCTGATTTAGCACCAATTGTGTTCCTACTGTACATTAAGGGGAGGTTTTTAGTTAGTTCCCTAGACCTCCATTAAGCTTAAAATTGTACCCCCTAGACCACCTTTCCAGAGAAATTTGTACATTTTTCAGTAGAAAAATGTCACAGCCAAAGTCGGTTCCTCTTAAATTACAGGCTCGGTATCGCTTGCCAGGAAAAATTCGACACCTAAATAGCACGAAAGGTCTTAAAATTGACAGAAATGGGGCGAAGGTTCTTAAAATCGGCAAACTAGTGAAGCGAACGTTATATAATCTAAAAAGCAATGGGGCTAAACATGAGGGAGAAAGGAGTCTAGAAAAAAATCCCTCAAGTGGAAATCTCCCCTTTAATGATATGCAAATGATGTAAGCTCGGAAAGTTATTTTTAACCTGTTTGCTGATGATGCAAAGTTAGTGAACCAAATATGAGATGATGATTCTTACGTAGCTCTGCAGCGGAATATCAGAAGTATTTTGGAATGGAGTAAACTATGGTAAATGGCATATATTACAGTGATATCATGTCATGGAGATGGCAGAAAATCAAGGAAGGATGCATGGAAGATATAAAGTGGGTGAAGAAGAGCTTAATAATTCAAAGAAAGATGAAGATTAGGTGTAATAATAAATCCTAGACTATCACCTGAAGATCATATACACAAGAAAGTGAATAATGCCTTTGGGCTGCTAGCCAACGTTAGAACATTTTCACACATAAATGTAGATATGATGAAGAAAATAATAGTTACTTTTATATGACCCACATTAGAATATACAACAGTTGTATGGAATCCGCATTTGAAGAAGCACGTAGATAAACTAGAATAAGTTGAGAGGGTAGCAACACGATTAGTTCCAGAATAGATGGGTTACGGCTATGAGGAACGACTATAAAACAATAGATGGATTACGGCTATGAGGAACGACTATAAAAGAATAGATGGGTTACGGCTATGAGGAACGACTATAAAAGAATAGATGGATTACGGCTATGAGGAACGACTATAAAAGAATAGATGGGTTACAGCTATGAGGAATGACTATAAAAGAATAGATGGGTTACGGCTATGAGGAACGACTATAAAAGAATAGATGGGTTACAGCTATGAGGAACGACTATAAAAGAATAGATGGGTTACAGCTATGAGGAATGACTATAAAAGAATAGATGGGTTACGGCTATGAGGAACGACTATAAAATAATAGATGGGTTACGGCTATGAGGAACGACTATAAAAGAATAGATGGGTTACGGCTATGAGGAACGACTATAAAAGAATAGATGGGTTACGGCTATGAGGAACGACTATAAAACACAGAAGGGAACGCCGAAATATTATGTTGATACAGTACAAGTGTGTGAACAAGACTGACTGGATTGGCAGGGAAGGCTTCATCATACCATCACAAGAAAGAGGCATTATTCACTTTCTTGTGTATATGATCTTCAGGTGATAGTCTGGGATTTACTATTACTCCTATTTTTTTTTTTTTTTTTTTAATTATTAAGCTCTTCTTCACCCACTTTATATCGTCCATGCATCCTTCCAAAGGCCATACGTTTAGACTGATGGTCAAGCTTTGCAAGAAGGATGTGAGGAACTTTGTCTTTCCCTGTAGAAGTATAGGAAGTAGGAATTAACTCCCAGGAAATGTAGTGTGTGCCAAGAGTATAAAGTAATTCAAAGTAATACATGATAATATGAGTTTGGAAGACTAAATATATACAACTAAAATTGTCACCCTCTAACTCTATCTACCGGTATGTTGTTCTAACTCTTTTATCTTGAACATTCACTCTCTCACACTCACTCTCTCTATATCTCTCTCTCACACTCTCACTCTCTCTCTGTCTCTCTCTCTCTAGCCGCAACTTTTCGCCTGCCCCATTATTCAAATTATAATGGAGGTCTTTTGTGCGGGTGTAGCCGGCTAAAATTCACTACATGCACAAGATAAAAACTTTGTAAAATACCTTTATTATTAAACACGGGCCAGCGATGATGGTATGTGGGGGAGAGAGAGAGATACTGTAGTGTGATAGTAATTAGAGGTGAGGATCGCTCTCACCGTCTAGGTCATAAACATTGGTACCATCATAGAGGCCTTTAAGGGGAGATGCGTTGTTTTTTTGGTCCCCCTTCTTCCACTTGTTTAGCCCTATTAGTTTTCAGATTAAAAGACGTACGGCCCATTAGTTTAGCGATTTTAAGACCTTTCGCCCCATTTCTTAAGACTTTTCGTGTCATATAGGTGTCGATTTTTTTTCCTGGCGAGCGATAGCGAGCCTGTAATTTAAGAGGAACCGGGCCTGGACATTTTTCTATCGAAACATTTACACATTTATTTTGAAGGAGGGTCGTGGGCGGATGTTTTTTTAAGCTTGATGGAGGTCTAGGGAGGAAACTAATAAAATAATACAAATATACATAAATGAACAAATAAATACGCCCCCCCCCCCCTTAACACTCTCTCTTGGGGGGTTATTAGGATATTTGGTTTAACTATTATTGAGGTTTTAATTGATTTTGCCATTTTCGAGCAATAGATTTTAGTTTATCCCCTAGACTAACAAAATCACCTTCCCGAAACTTCCTTTAAAAAAATAAATAAATAAATAAATAAATAAATGCCTACCCAGATCCCCTTCAGGCTTAATATAATGTTAACACTGCTAGATAGGGAAATGTCCCGGCCGTCTGATTTTTTTCTAAATTACAGGCTCTTCCAATTTACAACATATAGGAATTCTTGAACGAAAACACGTCTCCACACCATAACAACACGTCAGCTTTGCTACTAACAGACGCACAGGGACCGTCACATAATATTGGCAAATCTCTGACAGATATAAGAATAGTTTTTAGTATGATGATATAATAAATAATCCAATCAACAATAATAATAATAATAATAATAATAATAATAATAATAATGTTACATATACATACTATTAATAATGAAATATTAATACTAATAACATCAAACACTCTCTACACTGCAACTACTTACACAACTAATATAAATATGAGAGAGAGAGAGAGAGCGAGAGAGAGAGAGAGAGAGAGAGAGAGAGAGAGAGAGAGAGAGAGAGAGAGAGATTTCACGCCTGTCAACCCCATTCTAAATGAACAATATTTCTCTCTCTCTCTCTCTCTCTCTCTCTCTCTCTCTCTCTCTCTCTCTCTCTCTCTCTCTCTCTCTCGTTCATATGAAGGTAAATACTCGTCATCATCCAGGTATCTATGTGTCCTATTAACAAGTAATGGCTAAAAACAGAATACAATAATTTTCAGTATTTTGCATTGTTTCGTCCACACACACACATACACACACGCACACACACACATATATATATATAAATATATATATATATATATATATATATATATATATATATATATATATATACACAAAAAGGCATACATACATAGAAACATAAACACATCACACATAAAAAACATACTGTACACATAGACGTACACTCCAGATATCTACATAATTACACACACAGACAGACGTACACAGATAAAAGATGCAGCAGCAACAACGCACACACAAGTTCATAATAACCATAAAAACACTCAAGGGACACATACTAAACATGGAACACAAGGGCGAGTTTATATCTTTATGACACACACACACACACACACACACAAATACACACACACGCTCATTCATACACACACACATACATGCATACATATACAAACACACACACGAAAATAATCCCGCACATCACAAATCAACACAAGAGCCGTACACAATTGAACAGGTATACATCCTCAAACTGCTGTAGGGGAAAACACACACACACACACACACACACACACACACACACACACACACATACGGACACATATACACACACCACAACTACATACCCCCCCCCCCACTCACACAAACATACAACACTAATAACATACGGTACACATTAACATACATATATTTACTTAAGTAGACATTAGTTATAGGGCCTGGGAAGAAAACACCTATATCATTGAATTAAAGCAGGTATATGGCGTGAGTTATGGTAGGGGGGGGGGGGGGGGGGAGAGAGAGAGAGAGAGAGAGAGAGAGAGAGAGAGAGAGAGAGAGAGAGAGAGAGAGAGAGAGAGAGAGAGAGAGAGAGAGAGAGAGAGAGAGAGAGAGAGAGAGAGAGAGAGAGAGGAAGTAGGGGAAGGGTGAGAGAGTGAGACAGATTGTGGACTATATATGAAGGAGGAAGGGGAAGAAGAAGGGAGGAAGAGGAGAGGAGGAGGAGAAAGGAGAAATGAGGAGGGGGAAGAACAGTAGAAGGAGGAGGAGGAGGGGGAGAAAGAGGAGGAGGAGGAACAGGAGAAGGAGAAGTAAAAGGAGGAAGAGGAGGAAGAAAGGGAGGAGGAGAAAGAGGAGGAGGAACAAGTGGAAGAGAAGGAGGAGGAGGGGGGAGAAGGGGGAGGTGGAGTACGGGGAGGAGGAGGAACAGAAGAAGGAGGAGGAAGAAAAGAAGAAACGAAAAGGTGGAATACAAAGAAGGAGGAGAAGAAATGGGAAGACAAATTTGAGAATAAAGAGGTGGTGGAAGTAAACAAGTAAATATGGAATACGAAAAATAAGAATTATATGCGTGTGTTAGCGTGCGTGTGTGTGTGTGTGTGTGTGTGTGTGTGTGTGTGTGAGGGAGAGAGAGAGAGAGTGTGAGAGTGAGTTAGAGTTAGAGATAAATAGATATCGAGAGATGGACCAACACCACTATAATCTCCCCCCCCCCCCCCTGCCCCCGCCATATTCATCACCCTCTATATCTCTATCTTTATATTATACCGGTAAACATTTATACCACCAACCAGAGAGCATGCATATATATTACCTTAATTGTTTGTATGTTGTTGCTGTGTCTATATCTGGGTAGTGGTGGTTATTTGTCTGTGCAGATTTCAAGGTTTTAATGTTATATGTTTTCTGCAAAGCTTTAAATGTTATATGTTTTTTTTGTCAACGTTTTCTATATTATATGTTTGCTACAATGTTTTCTATGTTATATGTTTGTTGCAATGTTTTGATTGTTATGTTTGTTGCAGTGTTGTAAATTGTATATGTTTGTTGCAATGTTTTGAATGTTATATGTTTGCTGCAATGTTTTGAATGGTATATGTTTGCTGCAATGTTTTGAGTGTTATATGTTTGCTGCAATGTTTTGAATGGTATATGTTTGTTGCAATGTTTTGAGTGTTATATGTTTGCTGCAATGTTTTGAATGGTATATGTTTGCTGCAAAGTTTTTAAAATAACTGGATTTAAGAAGACCATCACAACACATAAAAGGAAGCAAACCGACGAAGGGGAGACCAAAGAAAATAACATCCACACTCAGCCACAACACAGAAAACGAAACAAGAAGGAAGAAGGAATAACTAAACCAAAAGCAACAACAATGAAGGAGAGAAACAACAAGGACAAAACCACCGCGATGCCCAGAATACCCAAGTTGCCCCACATCACCAACAAAGAAGGCAGAAGTAAACAAGCAAAGCAGAACCCAAACACCGAGAAGGAAAACTCAACCCTAGCGCAGAAAATTAACACACAAATAAAACCACGTGTGGGAGGTAAGACCAAGACAAAAACCATCACACCTAGCCGCCCAGACAAATCCTGTACACCTCTCCCTTGCACCAATAGAGACGCCAGAATTGCCACTATAACACCAGAGATACCAACCACACCAGGCAAGACCATTGCAACATCACAGCAACACCACGAGGCCACAAGAAGGAAAGTACTGTACAGTCAGTGACAGAAGGACCAACATCGACGCACTAAGCAGGGACACTTGCGCCCTTCTTCCACCAAGAAGCCAACTCACCTGCCCACAAACTTCTGAAGGGTACTCCTAATCCCCCCAGAATACGCCCCCATGGACTTATGACCTTTTGACCCCCGCACACCTGCCCTGGGACATCTCAGCCAAAGTCGTCACTACTCCGACGAAAACCTGAATAAGGCAAGCAATTCTAGGGCTTACTAGATCTGACATGTCAGTAACCAAGCCCGAAAATTACCCTCCCATTCAATAAAGATCTGAAGCCATGGTGAATGCCTTTCAAGGTCTGAGGAGTTATTTTACCTAGTGAGGAATTACTATTATCGCATACAGACTAATAATAAGATTCCTAATAGGCTGCACCTTTGGTATTAGCAGCATAACCGTCGGACATGTCCCCACCTTCCATTTTGCCAAAACCGCACTTTGAAACTATAGAAAGGCTTTGGCATGGTAAAGGTCATTCGACTAGCTTAGGGCTTTGCGAGATACCAGTAACACTGGCGCTTAGCATAATATAAGTCCTTAGTGTATCTGTCTAACGCCATGGTTGAGGACACTTACAATTAAAAGGTTTAAACACCGTCCCTGAGTTCTTTGAACCTCTTATAAAGATCAGCGGCAGATCGAGGAAACAAGTAAGTTTATGATCTTACTATTTCCTCGCGTTAGCCCGATACTCTGTCGCTGTGTCATGACACTAGAGGCATTGTATTAATGATCCTAGTCAAGAGTACCGAAACGGAACTTCATCAACGATTAACATACCGGTCGGTCAGGATAGACGAGTACCTCTAGCCCCAGGACATGTCCGAGCTAATTACTCGCGTTCGTCCGTCCGATGAAAGTGCCCCATGTCATGACATTACGAAACTATCATTTAAGACCCAAAACCAGTTAATCCATCTGTATCCCAAACTACTCATCCACACGGCAGGACCACCTGAACGGTCCAACGGAGAACTAGAAGACGAGCCAGCTGTTATCTCACCACAACTCACACTTCAACTTCAAGTGTGGCCTAGGAGTAAATTTTGAAAATCCACAAGTAATGATTCACCAGTGTCTCCAGATGAACTAGATAGAGCGACAGAGTCCCCAAATTAAGACTCTGCCTAAATTACAACAGTGCGCTAGGTGACCCGAGAAAGTTAAGAGTTCACAAATATTAACTCTGATTTATTATCCTCACCAGTGTTCTCAGGTGATACTTAATTAGGTTCTTATGAGAGTTCCTATATCTATTGTGAGTAAAGCCAAGATAGATACAGCTAATCCATTTCTAGTCCCATTGCGGATCCTCGCCCGTGCTCGGCTTATTTATGTTTTAACCATTTATTCACGTATAAGTATTACTATTGTTAAACCTAGCGATTATACAAATAAAGTTGTTTATGAAATGTACGCAGTGTTATATGTTATCCTCTGTTTCTTCTGTCCACATGTTGTGTGATTTTGACTTCTCCAGTAAAGTAGAACCTACCAAATCCAATCTAAAACCTGGTAAAAACCCTGGTATAACAGTTTTGAATGTTATATGTTAGTTGCAATGTTTTAAATGTTATATGTTAGTTGCAATGTTTTAAATGTTATATGTTATATGTTAGTTGCAATGTTTTAAATGTTATATGTTAGTTGCAATGTTTTAAATGTTATATGTTAGTTGCAATGTTTTAAATGTTATATGTTAGTTGTAATGTTTTAAATGTTATATGTTAGTTGCAATGTTTTAACTGCATTACATCTGTTTCAGTGTTATAAGGGGAAGTATTTGGTATTTTTCTGAACCCTCTTCTCCTTTATGCTTAGTCCCATTAGTTTTCAAATGGTAATACTTTCGTCCATTTCCTTGTCAATATTAAGACCTTTCGTGACATTTATATACATATGAAGGTGTTTCTTTAAGGGGAGTGACCTGTTTTTGTACTGTCCTTTTCTATCTTTCTCTGGCTTGTATCCATTTGGCCCCATTCAGCCTACTGTTTTAAGACGTTTATCCCCATCCAGGTGTCAATTTTTTACTGGTGAGCGGTAGCGAGCCAGCATATTTTTTATTTTTGTTTGACAGTAGGCTAAATTTGTACATTTTTCGATAGAAAAATTTCTCCGGCGAAGCCGGATTTCTTCATATAATGCTGGCTCGCTATCGCTGGCCAGGAAGAAATCGACACCTAGATGGGGATAAACGTCTTAAAATAGTTGGCTGAATGGGGCCGAATGGATAACAGCCAGAGAAAGAGAGAAAAGGACAGAAATAACAAAAAGCAGGTCACCCCCCTTAAGCTTGTTAGAGGTCTAGGGAGAAAACTAAAACAAATATATAGGCTACACCGTTAATAATACAAAACAAATATATACACCGTTAATAATACAAAACAAATATATACACCGTTAATAATACAAAACAAATATATACACCGTTAATAATACAAAACAAATAAACAACTAAAATATCGTCTCCTTAAATGTTATGTGTCAGTCGTTGTGCCTATAAAACATCTGTGTGAATATCTGTGTATATTTGCACATGTGTGTACGACTGTGTACACATGTTGATATGCTTCGTTAGTTACATGCATTATTGTAGCGGGGTGTATAAATCTGCATGCAAGTATATATTTGTGTGCATGCACTCAGAAATGTTATAAATATTATGCTGGTGTGTGTGTATAAAGCTGTGTATGTGTGTATGTATGAGTATTAATTGTGTATGTGTGTATGTATGTGTATTAATTGTGTATGTGTGTATGTATGAGTATTAATTGTGTATGTGTGTATGTATGAGTATTAATTGTGTATGTGTATATGTATGAGTATTAATTCCCTAACTTATGTCTGTTATTATAAGTGTAAATACTGTATGTGCAAGTTCATAGAACGAACTCCTGGATGGGAGAGTGCGCCAAAAACAAACAAACAAACAAACAAGTATCGCGAGTATCACTGTATATAATGTGCAAGGTGTATAATGTAGTGTGTTTATATAATGTGCAAGGTGTATAATGTAGTGTGTTTATAATTATAATGTGCAAGGTGTATAATGTAGTGTGTTTATATAATGTGCAAGGTGTATAATGTAGTGTGTTTATAATTATAATGTGCAAGGTGTATAATGTAGTGTGTTTATATAATGTGCAAGGTGTATAATGTAGTGTGTTTATATAATGTGCAAGGTGTATAATGTAGTGTGTTTATATAATGTGCAAGGTGTATAATGTAGTGTTTATATAATGTGCAAGGTGTATAATGTAGTGTGTTATATAATGTGCAAGGTGTATAATGTAGTGTTTATATATGTGCAAGGTGTATAATGTAGTGTGTTTATAATGTGCAAGGTGTATAATGTAGTGTGTTTATATAATGTGCAAGGTGTATATGTAGTGTGTTTATAATAATGTGCAAGGTGTATAATGTAGTGTGTTTATATAATGTGCAAGGTGTATAATGTAGTGTTATATGTGCAAGGTATAATGTAGTGTGTTTATATAATGTGCAAGGTGTATAATGTAGTGTGTTTTATAATGTGCAAGGTGTATAATGTAGTGTTTATATAATGTGCAAGGTGTATAATGTAGTGTTTATATAATGTGCAAGGTGTATAATGTAGTGTGTTTATATAATGTGCAAGGTGTATAATGTAGTGTGTTTATATAATGTGCAAGGTGTATAATGTAGTGTGTTTATATAATGTGCAAGGTGTATAATGTAGTGTGTTTATAATGTGCAAGGTGTATAATGTAGTGTGTTTATATAATGTGCAAGGTGTATAATGTAGTGTGTTTATATAATGTGCAAGGTGTATAATGTAGTGTTTATATAATGTGCAAGGTGTATAATGTAGTGTGTTTATATAATGTGCAAGGTGTATAATGTAGTGTGTTTATATAATGTGCAAGGTGTATAATGTAGTGTGTTTATATAATGTGCAAGGTGTATAATGTAGTGTGTTTATATAATGTGCAAGGTGTATAATGTAGTGTGTTTATATAATGTGCAAGGTGTATAATGTAGTGTGTTTATATAATGTGCAAGGTGTATAATGTAGTGTGTTTATATAATGTGCAAGGTGTATAATGTAGTGTGTTTATATAATGTGCAAGGTGTATAATGTAGTGTGTTTATATAATGTGCAAGGTGTATAATGTAGTGTGTTTATATAATGTGCAAGGTGTATAATGTAGTGTGTTTTATATAATGTGCAAGGTGTATAATGTAGTGTGTTTATATAATGTGCAAGGTGTATAATGTAGTGTGTGTTTATATAATGTGCAAGGTGTATAATGTAGTGTGTTTATATAATGTGCAAGGTGTATAATGTAGTGTGTTTATATAATGTGCAAGGTGTATAATGTAGTGTGTTTATATAATGTGGAAGGTGTATAATGTAGTGTGTTTAAATAATGTAGTGTGTTTATATAATGTGCAAGGTGTATAATGTAGTGTGTTTATATAATGTGCAAGGTGTATAATGTAGTGTGTTTATATAATGTGCAAGGTGTATAATGTAGTGTGTTTATATAATGTGCAAGGTGTATAATGTAGTGTGTTTGTCATATAATGTGCAAGGTGTATAATGTAGTGTGTTTATATAATGTGCAAGGTGTATAATGTAGTGTGTTTATATAATGTGCAAGGTGTATAATGTAGTGTGTTTATATAATGTGCAAGGTGTATAATGTAGTGTGTTTATATAATGTGCAAGGTGTATAATGTAGTGTGTTTATAATTATAATGTGCAAGGTGTATAATGTAGTGTGTTTATATAATGTGCAAGGTGTATAATGTAGTGTGTTTATATAATGTGCAAGGTGTATAATGTAGTGTGTTTATATAATGTGCAAGGTGTATAATGTAGTGTGTTTATATAATGTGCAAGGTGTATAATGTAGTGTGTTTATATAATGTGCAAGGTGTATAATGTAGTGTGTTTATATAATGTGCAAGGTGTATAATGTAGTGTGTTTATAATTATAATGTGCAAGGTGTATAATGTAGTGTGTTTATATAATGTGCAAGGTGTATAATGTAGTGTGTTTATATAATGTGCAGTATAATGTAGTGTTTTATAAATGGCAAGGTGTATAATGTAGTGTGTTTATAATTATAATGTGCAAGGTGTATAATGTAGTGTGTTTATATAATGTGCAAGGTGTATAATGTAGTGTGTTTATAATTATAATGTAGGTGTATAATGTAGTGTGTTTATATGTGCAAGGTGTATAATGTAGTGTGTTTATAATTATAATGTGCAAGGTGTATAATGTAGTGAGTTTATAATTAATGGGCAAGGTGTATAATGTAGTGTGTTTATATTATAATGTGCAAGGTGTATAATGTAGTGTGTTATATAATGTGCAAGGTGTATATGTAGTGTTATATAATGTGCCAGGTGTATGTAGTGTGTTTATATAATGTGCAAGGTGTATATGTAGTGTGTTTATATTATAATGTGCAAGGTGTATAATGTAGTGTGTTTATATAATGTGCAAGGTGTATAATGTAGTGTGTTTAATAATGTGCAAGGTGTATAATGTAGTGTTTATATAATGTGCCAGGTGTATAATGTAGTGTGTTTATATAATGTGCAAGGTGTATAATGTAGTGTGTTTATATATAATGTGCAAGGTGTATAATGTAGTGTGTTTATATAATGTGCAAGGTGTATAATGTAGTGTGTTTTATAATGTGCAAGGTGTATAATGTAGTGTGTTTATATAAGTGCAAGGTGTATAATGTAGTGTGTTTTATAATGTGCAAGGTGTATAATGTAGTGTTTATAATAATGTGCAAGGTGTATAATGTAGTGTGTTTTATATAATGTGCAAGGTGTATAATGTAGTGTGTTTATAATTATAATGTGCAAGTGTATAATGTAGTGTTTTATATAATGCAAGGTGTATAATGTAGTGTGTTTTATAATGTGCAAGGTGTATAATGTAGTGTGTTTATATAATGTGCAAGGTGTATAATGTAGTGGTTTATAATTATAATGTGCAAGGTGTATAATGTAGTGTGTTTATATAATGAGCAAGGTGTATAATGTAGTGTGTTTATATAATGTGCAAGGTGTATAATGTAGTGTGTTTATAATTATAATGTGCAAGGTGTATAATGTAGTGTGTTTATATAATGAGCAAGGTGTATAATGTAGTGTGTTTATAATTATAATGTGCAAGGTGTATAATGTAGTGTGTTTATATAATGAGCAAGGTGTATAATGTAGTGTGTTTATATAATGTGCAAGGTGTATAATGTAGTGTGTTTATAATTATAATGTGCAAGGTGTATAATGTAGTGTGTTTATATAATGAGCAAGGTGTATAATGTAGTGTGTTTATACGTTTATGCTCTGTACAGGTTTGTTATTGGTGTGTATATAAATCTGAGAACAATTGTGTAAATATGCATATGTGTGTGTGTGTGTGTGTGTGTGTGTGTGTGTGTGTGTGTGTGTGTATGCGTGTGTGCGTGTGTGTGTGTGTGTGTGTGTGTGTGTGTGTGTGCTTTAATAAGATGCACATGTCTGGGTGGGGTATCGAACCTTTGATCATACAGACTATATATTATGTCATATTTACAAGAAACGTCCACCCATGTGTGTGTGTGTATGTGTGTGTGTTGTGTGTGTATGTGTGTGGGAGTGTGTATATGTGTGCGTGTATTTGGCTATGTTTGTGTGTGTGTGTGTGTTCCTGTGTGTACGTGTGTGTATGCGTGTGTGCGTGTGTGTGTGTGTTCGTGTGTGTGTGTATGTGTGTGTGCGTGTGTGTGTTCGTGTGTATGTATGTGTATGTGTGTGTGTGTATAAGTGTATGTATGTGTGTGTGTGTGTGTGTGTGCGTGTGTGTGTAAACAACTCTTTCCTCTCATGGACGGGTGCCCTTTAATATCGTGTGTAAGACATTATATTGCATGCATACAGTATATGATGTTGCATGTTTATTTATGTTTTAATATATGAACATAGTTTCCTGTGCGTGCGTGTGTGTGTGTGTGTGTGTGTGTGTGTGTGTAAGCCTTAATATCTGTGAACGTATATTAAATTTTGCCCGTGTGTGCCAGTGTGTGTACGTATGTATGTATGTAAACCGTCCACGCTGCAGGGGCCCGTAACCAAGCTTAACACACTTAACCCACCCTCCCCAGGCTCATCTATAGGGGAATCTTGGTCAACTATATAACAGTGACCTCCATGTTGCCCACCATGGCTTGAACATTAACTTGGGCCAGGATTCACCAACGTCACCATATAGCTTTAACCCTTTGATGATTAGCACGCATTTGACAGTTTATTCTGGCTATCATTAGACGATTTTATACAGTTTAGGAAGGATCTATGGGAGTTAGAGGTCAAGACTATCTCAATTAACCCTCTTAATTCCATATACCCTTCCGAAGCTCAATAAAATCGTCTAATAATAGCCAGAAAACAGACACAAATGCGTAATCGGCTCTTCTAAAGGTTAATTGATCACAACACTACCATCTACATGAATCACATATTCACCAACAACATGGTGATGAAATGTGATGGTTAATATTGTTGAGAGTTCATAATAGATGGTGATAATAAGATAACAATGGTGATAGAGTTAGCTACCATTGATGGTGATAGAGTTAGCTACCATTGAATTATTGGTGGTGGTAAATATCTTGACAAATCCGACCCCTCTACGTTTTCTATTCTTTATCCATTTATTGTTATATAGTTTTGTTCTTATTTACATAATAATGGGGATTATAAGACGCTTCACCCCAATCAGCTGATTTTTTTTATGGGCTTGCTATAGCGAGCCTTTAACTCGCTTACTTAGAAGAAATCGGCCTTCGACCAGGACATTTTTCTATCGAAAAATGAACAAATTTAGCTTGGGTGGACATTATTTTGTTTGTTTTTTTATTTGAAGGAAGCCGAGGTAGGAGTTTTTTATTAGCCTAGGGGACAAACTATAACACATTGCGGGAAAATGGGCAAAACAAGCAAAATGCTAAATACAAGCAAAATCCTCAATAGTAATATAACAAACTATCCTAATAACCCACACGACGTCGGGTCAGATGGTGTTAAGTAATTGGGTGGTATCCTGGCCCCCTTTCTGTATCCACACATAGTTTACACAAGGTTCGATAGGGGAGAGACAAAAGCCTCCTCCCACGCTTAACCCTTTCAGTGTCATCAATAATGGATATGGATAGGGAATGTTGTTTTTAGTTACATTTATTACAATTAAGGGGAGACTGGCCGTTTGTTTGGTCTATTAATTCATTTATTGATATATTTTTTTTAGTTTCCTCCCTAGATCTCCATCAAGCTTAGAAAAACACCCCCTAGACCCCCGTTCAAGATAAATTTGTACATTATTCGGTAGAAAAATGTCACGGCCGAAGGCCGTGACAAATCCCTCTCAAAATTGCAGGCTCGCTATCGCTCGCCAGGAAAAAAAATCGACACCTAAATGGCACGAAAGGTCTTAAAATTGACAACGAAATGGGGCGAAAGGTGTTAAAATCGCCAAACTAATGGGCCGAACATCTTATAATCTCTTATAATCAAAACTAGTGGGGCTAAACATTAGGGAGAAGGGGGTCCAGAAAAAATGGTTTGCCTCCCCTCAATAAGTTAATAATTTTGGGAGACCAAAGGGTTCATAATAATCTAGCCATTTCAAGGTATATTGATGGTAGTAAACCCATCTTATACAAGGCTAGAATGGTAAATCACCATCAATATACCCAATGATTATGTATAACTTTTTCATACCCTTCTTATACTGTTCATTAACCTGTACTGAACCGTAGGATACAGTAATAAAAGTCCCCAGCAGTCCCAAGCAATGTGGCAAAAATGGCAGGAGAGACCACCTATCCACCTCCAAAGATGAGGCAACACTGGCTCTGTCACCCTTCAGTGGGTCTCATATAAGCTGAGAAGTGTTGCCAACAAGGGAGCAGTGCTCAAAAGGTCGTGGTAACTGGTACAGGGTTGTACAGGCAGTTACTAGGAAAATACATTACTGACGGATATATACGTCGCTGGGACTGGGGGAGTTACTTATCTACTGACGGATGTATACGTCGCTGGGATTGGAGGGGTTAAGGGGAGATATCCACTTGAGGGATTTTTTTCTGGACCCCTTTCTCCCTCATGTTTAGCCCCATTGCTTTTGAGATTTTAAGACCTTCGCCCTAGTAGTTTGGATATTTTAAGACATTTTGCCCCATTTCTGTCAATTTTAAGACCTTTCGTGCCGTTAAGGTGTCGATTTTTTCCTGGTGAGCGATAGCGAGCCTGTAATTTAAGAGCAACCGGCCTCCGGCCTGGACATTTTTCTACCGAAAAATGTACACATTTATCTTGAAAGGAGTCTAGGGGATGTAATTTTAAGCTTGATGAAAAAGTAGGGAACAAACTAAATACCTCCCCTTAATGACAGTATACAATGTCGCCTTTCTTTAGTATGGCTGGCTATCATTAGACGATGTTATTATTTTAGTCAAGGGGAGGTTTTTTATTCTTATACCTCTACAGAGCTTACAGACTTACCCCGAGACCCCCCTACGTAACAAATCTGTCAATATTTTCGGTAGAATATTGTCCCGGCCGAATGCTGGTTCCTCCTACATTGGAGGCTCACTATCGCTCGCCAGGATAAAATTGGCACCTGAATGGTACGAAAGGTCTTAAAATTAAATGGAGCGAAAGGTCTTAAAATCGCCTAACTGGGTGAACAAACGTCTTAAAATTTCAATAATGGGGCTAAGCATGAGGGAGAAGGGGTTCTCGAAATAACTCTACAGGTTGGATTAGTGGGAGTCAAAGGATGAACTAAGACAGTTTGTACAGTCACGGTCAGTAATTTTCACACATTCTGGAGCCACCACAAGTTTATAGGAACCTTAAAAATGCAAATAATTGGTAAACAAATAAATATATTCAGCCACAGACAGCTTTGAAAATGCATGTATAGGAATTAATGACCGCGACTGTACCCTTTTGATTCCTAGAGATCCTTTCTAAGCTGCTTAAAAACGTCTAATGAAAGACAACACACAAACACGAAAAGACGTCCTCGATAACACTGTAAATATAACGGTGATATAAATGGGTATCTATCTATCTATCTATTGCCTGACGCCGTGATCCCCGAAGGGGTGGCCACGAACGAACCGCCCCCATGCACCTCTGTCCCCAGTCAGTCGACGCCCCTCCCCCCCCCAACCAGCACCGCCTTCGTTCATGTACTTCCTCACTCCATCCTTCCACCTCATATTCGGTCTACCTCTCCCCCTCTGTCCCTCCACCTCGCTCTCGTACACCCTCTTAGTCATTCTCTCGCTTTCCATACGTTCCATATGGCCGAACCATCTCAAGTTGTTCCTTTTCACACTTTCCAGCACATCTACCTCCACACCACACCTCCTTCTTACTTCCTCATTAGTCTGTCTATCCCTCCATGTAACTCCGCACGCACTCCTTAAGTAATTCATTTCCACTGCTCTCACTCTTGGTCTGAGTCTCTCAACCAACGTCCATGCTTCGCTTCCGTAAGTCAGTGTCGGGATTACCACACTGTCATGCAAGGACTTCTTCACTTCCATACTGACCACCCTATTTCTTGTTACTGCTTTTAGCGTTCCTACAACCCTCTTCCCCTGTTGTACCCTCTCCCGCACCTCTTCATCCATAGTCCCATCTTTACTCAACACACTGCCCAGATACTTAAAAGAGTTGACGATCTCCATAGCCTGACCGTTCAGCTTCACCTCACACTCTGTGACTTCACCCCTTTCGAAGACCATAACCTTGCTCTTCCCCGTATTTACCTTCAAATTCCGTTTTTCGCACACTGTTCCAAACTCATTTACCAGACCCTGCAACTCCCATTCATTATCACTCATCAGAACTGTATCATCCGCAAACAGCAGTATAGGTAGCTTCCACTCAATTCCCTCCCTTTTCAGCGATACACCAACATCCACTGCTCTTGATAGTATTTCTTTCATAACTCCATCCATATATACAGTAAACAACCACGGGGACATCACACACCCCTGTTTCAAACCAACATTCAGGTCAAAGAACTCGCTCTGCTCACTCTCCACACGTACTGCCGCCTTTGCACCCTCATACATGCTCTTCACTGCTTTCAGCAACTTGCCCTCTACTCTGTATATTCTAAGTACTTTCCACAAACCTTCTCTATCCACTCTGTCATAGGCCTTCTCCAAGTCCATAAAGGCAACATACACCTTTTGTTTCTTCTCCAGATACTTCTCCACAACACAATTCAGGGTAAAAATCTGATCTACACATCCTCTTCCCTTCCTAAAACCTCCCTGCTCGTCGCCTATCCATTTCTCCGTTCTCACTCTCACTCTCTCAATCACTACCCTACTGTATACCTTCCCTACTACGCTTAGAAGACATATTCCTCGGTGGTTACCACACACTCCTCTTTCCCCTTTGCCCTTATATAGGGGGACTATTATGCCAGTCTTCCAGTCATCGGGTGCACTCCCCTTCTCCCATGCTAGTTTGCACATTTTCCATACCCATTCTATCACTATCTCACCACCATACCTCAACATTTCCCCACACACTCCATCTGTTCCTGGTGCTTTCCCCAACTTCACTCTTTTTATGGCTTCCCACACTTCTGACCTCCTGATCCCCACCTCCTCCTCCACTACTTCTCTTCTTCTCCCTCCCATACCATATCCAGCTATGTTTGCTGGCTCTTCATTCCTTTCATTTAGCAACTCACTGAAGTACTCCCTCCATCTTTCGACTCTCTCTTGCTTCTCGGCTAGCATTCTCCCATTCTTATCTTTCACACCCTTACTGTTTCCCTTGCTACCTTCCCTAACTTTCTTAACTTCTTTCCAGAACAGTTTCTTACTCTCCCTCCATTTTACACTCAGATTCCTTCCAAATTCCTCATCTACTCTTCTCTTACTTTCCTTCACTACTCTCTTCACCACCCTCCACGTACCTCGCTCGTTTCTGTCTCTCGGAATCTTCATTCCCTCTACTACCCAACCACTCTCTATATGCTTTCTTCTTTTCTTCCACAGCTATTCTTACCTCTTCTGTCCACCATGCTGTACCTTTCACTCCCCTCCCTCCCTCTTCTCCACACACCTCCTCACATGCTGCACAGATCTCATCCTTAAACACCTTGCTCATTTCCTCCACTTCCTCCATAACTTCCAGGTCGAACCCACCTAGTCGTCTTTCCACTGCTCTCCTGTACTCCTCCCTGACTTCCTCCTCCTGCAACCTCTCCACCCTCCTCACCATTCCACCCTCCTCTCGCCTCCCTCCCGCTCTCCTCACCCACTTCTTTGTATCCTAACCTTAGCTACCACTACATAATGATCAGACAGACCCCCTCCAATACCCCTATACACCCTAGCATCCATCACAGATTTCTTCATTCGTTCATCCACACATACATAATCAATCAATGACTTTCGTTCCACCACTGTCTTATCCTTCATCGTCAACATCCGTTTCCACGTGTACCTGTGGATCATTCTGTGTCGGAAGAAGGTGTTGGCTATCCACAGCCTCCTCCCCACACATACGTCCACAAGTGCACTACCATTCCCATTCACCTCTGATGGTACCCCCCACCCTCCCACCACTCCCTCAACTTTCCTATCACCCACCTTACCATTCATATCCCCAATCAGAAATATTCTTTCGTTCTTGTCAAACTTCTCCAGGCACGCCTCCACATTCATCCAGAACTCCTCTTTCTTTCTTTCAAGTATATCCTCTGTCGGGGCATACACGCATACAATCACCCACGTTTGTATTCCTACTTTCATTCTCACCCACACAATCCTTGAATCCACAGACCCATACTCTCTTACAGGTCTGACCTCTCATAGGTCTGGCGGTATATACAGTATAATCTTTGGGAATATTGATAGTGATTTGCTTTTCAATCCTTATATTAGATGGGTTTAATACTACCAATAACCTATAATTTATAATGTGTATTATTATGGACCCTTTATTCCCCTTTCCATATCACATTTTGTACAGTTAATTAAAAGGAGTAAGACTACAGCTGAAAGAGCAACAACAAACGGGAAACATAAATTACAGAACGGGAGGTATCCAATATGGCGGCTACATAAACAGAGGTGGGGTGCCCTTAACCAAGCATAGCACACTTTAACTCCACCCCTCCCCCACTGCCGCCCCTCCCCTCCCTATCTAGGCCTCTCAGCGCGCGTGACAGAATGGCTCCGGATATAAACAATGAGAGTGCGTGCGTACGTCGGTGTGTGTTTGTCACCACACGTAATAAATGTTTGGTCTGTGTTTGCATTAGAGGGTAGATGTTTTTGTTGGCTATATAGAGAGTGATGGAGAGGTAATTATGTCTTTATTGGCTTACTTTCTGGGTTTGTTTTATATGCTAAGTATTATTTATTTCAATTATAATTTGAATGAGTGCAGCATTGCCTTTGTCTCTTTCATACACAGAAACAATAATAATACAAAGGCAGCGTCACCAATTATTGCCAAGTTAGCTTGCCTAGAGTTAAATAGGCGGTATGTTGTTGTTGTTGTTGTGGCCTTAATGGTGTGTGGTCAGTGTTGTTAGTGGGTTAACTGGCAATTGAGGTCGACAGGTTTTATCCTCACCCCCCTCTCTCCCTCCCTCCCTCGCTCTCGCTCTCTCTCTCTCTCTCTCTCTCTATATATATATATATATATATATATATATAAATATATATATAAATAATATATATATATATATATATATTGTATGTATATACACTGTATATATATATATATATATATATATATATATATATATATATATACAACAGTAATCTGATTTAATTTCACTCTCAAAATCTCTCCATATATAACATATATATTGTATAATTATATAAATTTACTTTTATCTCTGAAAAATATATAGTATACAACACACACGCACACACACACACACACATTAGGTTCAATGACCATAACAGTCGCAATGGGTCGCTTTGGGATTTTGCAGAGAACGGAAAGAATAATAAATACGAGTTAACCCAACTTTTATCTAACTTAACTAGCCTCAACCTAAGAAAGTCCAACCTGATTGCAACCCAAGATATGGAAACATATATTGAATGCATATCTTGCACTAACCTACATTAACCATTTCAGTGCGGGGGGACGTCTTATTCATTTATTCTGGCTACCATTAGATGATTTTAGTCAGTATAAGAAGGCTCTCTAGCAATTAAATAGCTACACACTATCTCAATTAAACCTTTGACTACCACATATCCTTCCTAAGCTGCATAAAGCACCATAATACAGCTAGAATAACCTAAAGGAGACGTTAACCGTTCTGAAAGGGTTAAACTGGCCAAAACTAACTAAAATGCCACATGAAACTGGTAAACCAACATTATTAACATCTTGAATATTGTTATACTTCGAGTCAATAACGCCAATATCATCAATTTATTATTAACAATAGCATGAATAATCTCAGTATTTTTAAGGGGAGATATCCACTTGAGGGATTTTTTTCTTGACTCCTTTCTCCCTCATGTTTAGCCCCATTGTTTGTCTAATTTTAAGATGTTCGCCCCATTATTTTGACGATTTTAAGAAGTTTCAACCCATTTCTATCAATTTTAAGACCTTTCGTGCCATTTAGGTGTCGATTTTATCCAGGCGAGCGATAGCGAGCCTGTAATTTAAGAGGAACCGGCTTTCAGCCGGGAAATTTTTCTATCGAAAAATTTACAAATTTATCTTGAAAGGGGCTCAACGAGGTGTAATCTTAAGCTTGATGGAAGTCTAGGAAACACACTAAATACCTCTCCTTAAATATATAGATGGATAACATTTTCTAATAGCATGAATAATCTCAGTATTTTTAAATATATAGATGGATAACATTTTGTTATTACATTCTGGCTAACATAAACCAATGTTATCCAGTTAGATAATGCAGTTTCATAGCCAGAATTAATACCACCTCAAATATTTACCCTCAGAACAATCAAAATTTCACTTGCTTGTAATAAGGATACATCGAGACGATTTTATAAAGATCAGGAAAGATTAGTAGTCCAAAGGTTTACAACAATACAAAGATTAGTAGTCCAAAGGTTTACAACAATACAAAGATTAGTAGTCCAAAGGTTTACAACAATACAAAGATTAGTAGTCCAAAGGTTTACAACAATACAAAGATTAGTAGTCCAAAGGTTTACAACAATACAAAGATTAGTAGTCCAAAGGTTTACAACAATACAAAGATTAGTAGTCCAAAGGTTTACAACAATACAAAGATTAGTAGTCCAAAGGTTTACAACAATACAAAGATTAGTAGTCCAAAGGTTTACAACAATACAAAGATTAGTAGTCCAAAGGTTTACAACAATACAAAGATTAGTAGTCCAAAGGTTTACAACAATACAAAGATTAGTAGTCCAAAGGTTTACAACAATACAAAGATTAGTCCAAAGGTTTACAACAATACAAAGATTAGTAGTCCAAAGGTTTACAACAATACAAAGATTAGTAGTCCAAAGGTTTACAACAATACAAAGATTAGTAGTCCAAAGGTTTACAACAATACAACAATATGGCCTCCTTAACCCCTTCTGTACCGGTGACGTCCTTTTAACTTTACTCTGGCTACTATTAGACGATTCTATTCAGTATAAAAAGGGCCTTCAGCAGTTAATAGCCTTCGAACTATCTCACTTAACCCGTTTTACTACCACACATCCTCCTTAAATTGCACAATATCGTCTAAATATAACTAGAACAAAACTAAAAATACGTTGCCAGTATAGAAGGGGTTAACTTTAATGATGGAGGTAACCCTCTGACGATCATTAAACGTTTGACAGTTTATTCTGGCTATTATTAGACCATTATATTCAGCTTAAGGGGAATGTGTGGGAGCTAAAGAGTTAATTGAGATAGAATTTAGCCCTCTGATTCCTATATATCTTTCCTAAACAGAATAACATCGTCGACTGATATCCAGAATAAACTGTCAAAACGAGCTATACTCCTCAATTTATAGTGGGTATCACATGGGAGCTTATATCATCAATATTCCAGGGTCAATGTGCTTCCGGCAACCTTTCTTAGATATTTTGTTGTGGTACCGGAAGCTAGACTGATGGTCAAATAACTAACCCTCTTTGGTGCAGGGCGGGTCTAATTGGAGCCTCCCTGTTATACTCTATTAACAAGTTTCACTTCATTAGGTTGGCGATTATAAGACGCTTCAATCCAATAACGCGTAAATATTATGCGAGCGATAGCGACCCTGCAATTTGGGAAAAACCGATATATGTACATATTTAGCTTGAAGGGGGTCTAGGGGGATTTTTTTTTTTTTAGCTTGATAGGGTGTCTCGAAAGGCGTATTTACAAGTCTAGGTGGTTACTAAAAGTACATTGTTTGAAATTAGCAAACACAATTAAAACCCTTAATACTAATTAAACAAAATATAAAAAAACAAGACGTTGCAGCAGATGGTGTTGAGTGACATAGTGTGTTTAAAGTTGACCTCGTAAGCTGCCAGACCGGTGTTTAGGGGGAAGAGCGCATGTGTCATACTGACAAAAAAATAAACCAAATAAAATAAATAAATACATAAATAAATATATATATATATATATATATATATATATTCGGTATATATACATATATATATATAATGTTTGGGATGTCACCGGTACTGAAGGGGTTAAAGAGGCGGCTAAATAAGAGAGAAAACAAAAGTGAACTGCAGAAATATGTATGACTAAAACCAAAAGAGCCTGAACCAGAGACGCCACTTCCTTGTGTCTCTTATAAGCTTCCCGGGCCCCCAGCTCTCAAAGGCAGGATTTGGGTTTTCTGGATCTCCTTCTCCCTCATGTTTAACCCCATTAGTTTTGAGATTTCACGACGGTCACCCTATTAATTTTGGGATTTGTAGACAAATCACCTCATTGCTTTGCCAATATTAAGACAGTGCGTGACATTTAGGTGCCAACTTTTCCGGGCGATCGATAGTGAACTTGTAATATATAGGAGGAACCGGCCTACGGAAAGGATATTTCCCTATCGAAAAATGTACAAATTTATAACGAAGGGGGGTCTTTGAGGTGTTTTTATAAGCTTGGGTCTAGGGAGCAAATCCCCCCCCCCCCATAATACTCAGAGTGGGGAGCAGTCAAAAGTGGTGTCCCCCAGGGATCGGTATTAGGTCCCCTGTTGTTTCTTATATACATAAATGACCTAGATTTAGGTATAACTAGTAGGATAAGTAAATTCGCAGACGATACTAAAATGGGGAGATCAATTGATTCAGATAGCGATATAGAGTGCCTCCAAAGGGATCTAGATACCTTACATGAATGGTTAGTAAATTGGCAGATGAAGTTTAACATTGACAAATGCAAGGTATTAAAGATAGGGAAGATGCAAACAAATGTTAAATATAAACTAGCTAATTTAGAATTAGAAAATTCAGACTGCGAGAAAGATCTAGGTGTGTTTGTTAGCAATGATTTGAAGCCTAGAAAACAGTGTATAGGCGTTCGTAATAAGGCAAACAGGATTCTCGGGTTCATCTCTAGGAGTGTGAGTAACAGAACTGCTGATGTTATCTTAAAACTTTACTTGTCATTAGTGAGACCCCATATGGATTATGCTATCCAATTTTGGTGTCCTTATTACAGAATGGACATAGATTCATTGGAGAGAGTACAGCGTAGAATGACAAAAATGATCCATAATATTAGAAATCTTCCGTATGAAGAAAGGTTGAAGAAATTAGGTTTACATTCGTTAGAGAGACGCAGAGTTAGAGGGGATATGATAGAGGTGTTCAAGTGGGTTAGTGGGATTAACAAAGGGGACATGACAAATGTACTAAAGCTCAGTGATAGCGAAAGAACTCGTACCAATGGTTTCAAATTAGATAAATTTCGTTTCAGAAAAGATATAGGCAAATATTGGTTTCGTAACAGAGTTGTAGATGGGTGGAATGGACTACCAAGTGCTATAGTGGGATCTAAAACTGTAGGGAGCTTTAAGATAAAATTGGATAAGCATATGGACGAGAAGGGTTGGGTGTGAAGGGGGATCAGCCGGGTTGGGCCAATCAGCGCTCTGCAGACCCCCATAATCCTGCGTTAATCTCTAACCGTTTTGGTAAGATGATCCTCAGGGTATTAGAGTGTTGAGCCTATAATTGGGCTTTGTAATTGATTTGGGGTTGTGTGGGACAGGGATCTGCCTTGCTTAGGCCAATCGGCTTTCTGCAGACTCCCATTTTCTTATGTTTTCTTATGTTAATATACAGCATATGTATGTCTGTCTGTCTTTCTATCTCAGTTCCTATCTATCCCTCAGTATTTCTCATTTTATCTAACTATATATTTATCCTCCAATCCCTGCTCCTATGTTACAACCCCCCCCCCCTTCTCTCTCTCTCTATCTTTCTCTTTCTCCATCTGTGCCCTGATGGTGAGAGAATCCCTATAATCCCTACCTGAATACCTCCCCCTTAATCACTCCACTGGGGGATAATGGAGAGAGAGAGAGAGCAGACTGATGTACAGAGATAGGTAGATATCCAGTACGTACTACAACAATTATATATACAGTTATTATGTAATATGTATGTATATATGTATTATTATTATTATTTTTTTTTTCTATGTGATTGAGGGAGGCAAAAGGCATAACTGCCTATAGCGAGTGCCTCCCCATAGTTGAAAGAGTGACAGGGCCAAAATCAAGGGACGTTCGAGCCAAAATGCCTGGACACACGGAGTTTGAAGCAATTTAAGTCATAGGAAGCGGGAAAAACTTATTCTGGGAGAGAGTTCCAGAGCTCAGCTGTTGAGTAGAAGAAAGTTTGAGAGTAACGTTTCACTCTTGGGTTGGAGAGTTGCACAGAGTAGGGGTGGGATTGAGTTGCAAGACGGGTACCACGTGCCCTACGTAAAGGAGGTGGTATGCACTGGGATAGCTCTGAGGAACACTGATTATTATAGTAGCGATAGAATAGCGAGAGAGATGCAACATTGCGGTGGAGAGAGAGAGATTGCAGAGAGTTGGTGAGTGGACGGGAGTTAATGATACGAAAGGCCTTCCTTTCAACCTTGTCTAGGAGAGCGGTGAGGGAGGAACCTCCCCACACATGTGAACAATACTCAATACAAGGGCGCACTATGCCCCTGTACAGAGCAAGAAGCTGTGCAGGGGAAAAGAACCCCCTAAGGCGGTTGAGCACACCCAGCTTCTGGGAGGCTGCCTTAGCAAGACTGGTAATATGGTCCTTCCAAATGAGAGCAGAAGATAAAGAGACACCAAGAATATTGAGAGAAGATGAAGGGTTGATTTTTGTATTGTTGAAGAATAAGGGATAGTCCGCTGGGAGATCCTGACGGGTAGATAGATGGAGAAATTGGGTTTTGGAAGCATTAAAGTTAACAAGGTTTTCTCTGCCCCAATTGGAAATAGTATTTAGATCAGAATTTAAGAGTTGTATGGCTTCATTACGTTTGTCGTTGAGGGATTGCTGGCTGGGGCATTCTGAAAAAGTAATGGAGTAGTGTAAGGTTGAGTCGTCTGCGTATGAATGGATGGGAATTAAGGTACAGTTAAGGAGATAATTTATAAAAATTAGAAAGAGAATAGGAGATAGGACAGAGCCCTGAGGAACACCGGAGTTTATAGGGTGAGGAAGTCAACAATGGCCGTCCACAACCGCGGCTATGGAACGGCCGGAAAGGAAATTAGAGACAAAGGCACAGATGGAGGGATAGAAACCGAAGGAGGGTAGTTTAGAAATTAAATATTTATGCCAGACTCTATCGAAGGCTTTCGATATGTCTAGTGCAATAGAAAAAGTCTCACCGAAGTCCCGAAAGGAGGATGACCAAGAGTTAGTAAGATATGAAAGAAGATCACCAGTAGAGCGACCCTTAAGGAAGCCATACTGGCGATCTGAGAGCAGATTATGAGAAGAGAAATGCTTAAGAAATTTGGAAGCAAGAATAGTTTCAAAAACTGTAGAAAGACAAGAAATGAGAGCAATTGGACGATAGTTGGAGGGTTGAGAGCGGTCACCCTTCTTTGGGACAGGTTGAATGTGAGCAAACTTCCAGCATGAAGGGAAGACGTTAGAGGATAGACAGAGACGAAAGAGTTTGCCTAGGCAGGGAGTCAGCACGGAAGCACAGTTTTTGAGAACAACAGGAGGAACACCGTCCGGACCGTACGCCTTATTAGTGTTAAGCCCAGAGAGGGTAGAAAGTACATCTTTTGAAGAGATTAGGATATTAGGCATAAGTAAGAGAGAGGAGGGCGGAGAGGGAGGAATAGCACCGGAATCATCCAAGGTGGAGTTTCTAGCAAAAGTTTGAGCGAAGAGTTTAGCTTTGTCAGAGGAAGAAGTGATGGTTGTGCCATCAGAGTGGGAAAGGGGAGGGAAAGACGAGGAAGAGAAATTGTTGGAGAGGTTTTTGGCTAGATGCCAGAAAGCTTGGGAAGAGCTAGAGTTGGATAGTTCAGTGCATTTATTATTGATGAAAGAGTGTTTGGCAAGTCGAAGAACAGATTTGGCTTGATTCCGGGCAGAAACATATGAAGAATGAGAGTCTTGAGTTTTAAGGCATCGGTACCGTTTGAATGCTTCTTCCTTATTGCGGACAGCAGTAGAACAGGTGTGAGTAAACCAAGATTTTTTAGCATTAGTCTGAGAGAAAGAGAATGGAATGTATGCTTCCATGCCCGATAGGATTACCTCGGTAATGTGTTCAGCACTCTCCGAGGGTCCTCGGCCATGGAAGCAGAAATCATTCCATGGGAAATCAAAGAAGTACTGCCGAAGAGCCTCCCAGTCGGCAGCGCCAAAGTGCCACAAGCGCCGCCGGCTAGGAGGATCGGGTGGCCGTACTGGAGAGATAGGACAGGTGACAGAGATAAGTTTATGGTCGGAGGAGCCCAAAGGAGAGAAAAGATCGACAGTATAAGAAGAAGGGTTAGAAGTTAGAAACAGGTCAAGAATGTTGGGCCGATCTCCGATGCGATCCGGGATACGGGTGGGTTGCTGAACTAACTGCTCTAAGTCATTTAGGATAGAAAAGACGTAGGCTTGTTCACCAGGTGGATCAGTAGTGTGAGAGGAGAGCCATTGGCGGTGGTGAACGGTGAAATCTCCTAAGATGGAGATTTCTGAGAAAGGAGAAATGGATAGAATGTGTTCCACTGTAGAGTTTAGATAGTCAAAGAATTTGGGAAAGTTGGTAGAGTTAGGGGAAAGATAGACAGCATAGAACTATTTAGTAAGAGAATGACAGGAAAGTTTGAGCCATAAAGTTGAGAATTCAGAGGAGTCGAAATCGGGAACACGAGAGCAAGTGAGTTTGTTGTGCACATATGCACAACATCCGCCTTTGGCTTTGAAACTAGGATAGATAAAGTAGGAGGATACAGAGAAGGGGCTGCTGGATGTGTCTACAGACACCTGCGTTTCGGTGAGGAAGAGAAGATCAGGTTTGTAGGAGGAGAGATGGTGCTCAACAGAGTAAAAGTTAGAGGAAAGTCCACGAATGTTGCAGAAATTAATATAAAGAGTAACAGGCCGAGGTCCAGGCAATTGTGTGGGGTCGTCAGGGGATGGTCGGTCGGGTGTGGGGGAATTTATGGTCTCTCCCCCTGGGGACTCCGAGGCTGGGCTAGAATTCATTTTTTTTTTTTTTTTTTAATTTTGGTGTGGAGGAATGAAGTGTGGTGTGCATGTTTAGTGTAGTGAAGTGGATAGGAGGAGGAGGTGTTTGTGAGAGCTAGCTGGATTGCTCTCAGTGTAAATGAGGCACAAAGAAAATCAGTAAGAGAGGCCAAGCAAATGAAACAGGAGTTCCAGCGACTCTTTATCACATGCCTATAACCTCACCTGGGTCTAGCCCTGATCGATTGGTGCCTACAATCTCCCCACAGTAATATCTATATATGTATATAATATATATATAATATATATATATATATATATATACGGTATATATATATACGGTATTATATATATATATATATATATATATATAATATATATATTATATATATATTTATATATATATATATATTCATTTGGGCTCAAACCAACGACAGTCAGGACCATTGTCCATACTTTAACCAACTCTACCACAGCGTGATAACGGATACTTAACCTTTTCCTATTTGACTTAAGAGAAGGGAAATCCTATTTGGAGAATGTATTTCAATTCATACACAAGGTGTAGGATCCATATTCCGGGATACCATACAGGGATTTTAACAATTAGCCCCACGCAACTTGAGACGAAATTGATTTAATTTCATTCTAACCCAACCAAGCACGAGAGTCACAATTATATGTGAGCTACTAAATGGTTTATACCCTCAGCGGGGCTCGAAGCACCGACAGTCAGGACGATTATCAATGCTCTAACCAACTCTACCACGGCGTAATAAAGGATACTTAACCTTTTCCTATATACAATAAGGAGAAAGGACTTGTGTATAAATTGATATTCATTCTCCAAGTAGGATTTCCTTTTCTTTAATATAAATAGGAAACAGTTAAGTATCCTCTATCACGCTAAGGTATAGTTGGTTAAAGCATGGACAATCGTCCTGACTGATGGTAGTTCGAGCCCCGAGCAATCTGGCTATAGTTCCTGAGTGGTGAGATCTGGGGAAGCAGGGTATAGACGTTTGGGAGAACGGGCAGGCACAAAGGATGTTGTGCCCGAGTGTCGTGATCTGCTGACAAAGGGCATATGCTTATTGAGAAAAGGACAGGTGCATAGGTCATTAGGTTGATTGGTTCCTCTTCCTTCTTTTGGGGAATGTGGATAGTGGTGAATAGGGAAGGCTTGGAGTTCGTGTCTGGACCAGTAGCTTTATTAGGTGATTCTTTGGTAACTACAGAGCCTAGTAGATCTGGCCCCATGGTGATGATGTTGATAGATAATAATACAGATATACAGATAGACAGAAACCGAGGGACCAGAGAGTAAACTGATTACACGTCACATCCCATCTAAGACCCTATATTCTCCCCCCTCCCCCTCCCTTTATCTCTCTCTCTCTCGCTCTCTCTCTCTCTCCAAACACTGTCAAGAAATAGAAAGAAGCAGCAGCAAAGGACATTATACTGGGCTAGTGGTGAAGGTTAAGATCACACACACGCACCCACAGTCATACACACACACACCCACACCTACACACACCCACTCACACACATACACGAACCCACACACACACACACACATACACATACACACACACATTATCAGCCTCTACCATCAAGACAGCAAAGAGCACATAATGTCCTAGTGGTGAAAGGTAGGGTGGGTGTGGATATGGTAATGGTAGCAGTATGGTTGAGTACCTATATAGCATCACTGATGCTATATAGGGAAGGCTCTCTCTCTCTCTCTCTCTCTCTCTCTCTCTCTCTCTCTCTCTCTCATATCATAGTGGTGAAAGGTAGGTTGGGTGTACACATGGTATTAGTCCATGAGCCAGGCCAGATATCGGTACCACCTGGGGTGACTAAACACGAATGGTACTAAAATGTTTATAGAGTGACTGTAAGTACATTAAGATATGATAGCCTTCTCGCACTGGTAGCTTAGTCTAATTTTTTTGATGCAATAGGGGCGCTACCCAAAAATAAAGATTTTTAGCGTGACGCTCGGCGTTTTCCTCATTTTCTTTAAAATCCATCACACAATCATCGCGAAACTTTGAACACCTATGTAGAATTATATTCTCTACCAGAGTTGTTCCTAGGTATTTTTCAAATTTCCTCATATTTCGGAATATACTCTATATTTTGGGTATTTTCCTCTAAATCTAGAATAAATCCTTAAATATGGGGAACATTGAAAAATATATTCTAACAGCTCTTGTAGCTTATTTGATTCTCTACAAGAATTATTCCGATGTGTATTTCAAGTTTCTCCATATTTAGGGGTTTATTTCATATTTGGGGATTTTTTGTTATATTTTGGGGATAATTTATTATTGGAAGGAGCAAACATATGTAGAGTGGTTTCCATGTAATGTGTTTGTTTGTTCATGGTTTAATGGTGATATTTTTTGCAGGTGTGTGTCGACTGTTTGACGGCAGGATGGAACCATCTGCGAGGAAGAGAGCACGGATCGACTGTATCATCCACTGCTCTGATGATGACAGCGATGCTCTGGTGTCACCACAGGATTTGGACTCCTGGAACACATTGCTCAGGGCTGCAGAAATCAGGCAGCATGATCCAGTCCTGGAAGCAGCCAAGGGCCTTGAAGAAGGAGGAATACCACACATACATTATCACCGTAAATGTCGTAGTCTCTTTACAATGAAGAAGTCACTGGATTCTATCCTTGCCAAGGGTGTCAAGATAGAATCAGCAAGCGTCGACCCCAGGAGGAGGGCATCAAGGGATGCCCCTAGTACTAGCAGGGTGTATGCCAAAGTATGTATCTTCTGCGAGAAGTCAAGCAAGTACATAAAAACAACAAAGACAAGGGAGCCACTCATACAGTGTGTTGAGCTACGAGCAGATGAGAAGATTCGCAGAGCAGCAATAAGGAAACTCAACCAGAGAATCCTTGGTTTAGTTAGCAGAGACCTTGTTGCTGCAGAGGGTCACTACCACAAGTCGTGCTACAAACTCTTCACAAAAGATGATTTCCCAGCGGCCGCCAGGTCGGGTGCAGGTGAAAATCAGGAAGAAAGCGAGGAAGCACGCTACGAAGAGGTTGAGACAGAAGCCCTCGAGGAACTCTGCTTGTATATAAGGACCAAATTATTCCCCAACCCAGAGGTACTGCCTATGACAAACCTCACATCTAGGCTTGAGAGATCCATGATGTCCCGTGGTATTATCCAACTGAAACCAGCGACAAAGAAACATGTTCGCCGAAAGATTGAAACCGAGTTTGGAGAATCACTACGCTTTGTCCCAGATGAGAAAGGAAAGCTTCTAATCTATCCACGCAGCCTCTCAATGGACGACCTTGCCCGGCAAGCACACAAAATGGCAAAAGACCTGCAAGAAGCAAGAGCAGCTAACTCTGAAGATGTCTTAACCAAAGCAGGAATGCAGCTGAGGAATGAGATCAATAAACAAGATGTGAGTCAGCCATGGCCTCCCGATACAGATCAGAATGTCATTCCTGCAGCAGTCACTCAATTCCTGCACACCCTGCTGACAGGAGAGTGTGAGTGTGAAACTCCCTCTGAAAGAGCTCAACGTCTTGCCACTTCCTTTGGCAGTGACTTGGTCTTTGCTGTTACCAGTGGCAAGACAAAACCACCCAAGCACGTACTGCTGACCAATGCTGTAAAGTCTTTGACAGGAAACACAGAACTGATCCGAACTCTGAATCGTCTTGGTCACTGTGTGTCTTACTCAATGTTTGAGGAGATCGATACAGCCCTTTGTATCCAGAAGCTGGAATGCTCAAAGGATGACATTCCACTGCCAGCAAACATCTACCCTGGTGTGTTCACAACCCTGGCCTGGGATAACATTGACCGACTTGAAGAGACCCTAAGTGGAGCAGGTACTTCTCATAGAGTCAATGGCATTGCTGTCCAGTCCAAGGTTGCAGGCTCTGTGCCAGAGAAAGTCCTGCCAGAGATTACCAAGTCCAAGATAAGAAGCATCACTCAGACATCATCAATGCTGCCAATATACAATGTTGGGCGGCGGGCAGGGCCACCTAGGATTGAGACTGCGTATGTCGACACTACCAAGGAAGTCCAGGATTCAAAGACAAAGAACCATATCTGGCTTCTTACTCGAATGTCAGACCATGAGGACCAGTCCATCAGCAGTTGGACTGGGTTCAACATCAAAATGCGCAGAGACATTGCAGTGGTTCAGGACACTGTAAGCTACATGCCCACTATCAATGCTCCCGCAACAGAAATGTCCACCGTTAATGAAATCTTGGAACAAACGCATGCTATCATGCAGTCCTTACAGCTTAACAAGATTGTGTGCGTGTTTGATCAAGCACTCTATGCCAAAGCTGCCGAAGTTATCTGGAAACAAGAGAAGTTCAAGAACATTATCATCAGGATGGGCGTCTTCCACACAATCTGTAATCTCATCTCCACCATAGGAAAGAGGTTTCAAGATGCAGGTCTTAGAGATCTGTGTGTGGAATCAGGTATCATCGCAGAAGGATCAGTGTCAGGAGTGATGAACGGCAAGAGGTACAACAGAGCAGTGAGACTACACAAGCTCGTGTATGAAGCACTGATGAGGCTTGCATGGAAAGGCTTCCTTTCATGGCTAGAAGAAAACCATTCAAGGGACATACACCATCTAGATGAAACACTGAAGGACATCAACAGCTTTCACAGCAATGTGTCTCAGGGACTCTTTCAAGAGCTGATGGAGAGTGAATCATGCACACATATCATGAAGCTTTTCCAAGTTTATCTTGAGACCCTCAGAGATGAACACAACCTCTCAGCATTCTGGATGTCATACCTGGACATGGTTGAGATCATGCTGGACTTAATTCGAGCCTCCAGAGAAGGCAACTGGATGCTCCACCTAGGAGCAATCCGACAGATGATACCGTGGTGTTTTGCCTATGACAAAGTGAACTATGCCCGGTTCCTAACCTACTACTATGCCTTGATGTCTCGACTGCCCATTGAACACCCAGAGGTCCATGAACACTTCATGCAAGGTGGCTTTTCGGTCCAGATCGGTAGCAAGAATCCCTTTGGACGGATCCCTGTGGACCAGACAATCGAAGAGACGATCAACAAAGACACCCAGACACCAGGGGGCACAAAAGGCTTCAGCCTGAAAGGCGGAGCTGTCGCCAGGTACTACCTGACATCGGAGTATCGCAGCAGGTACTTAAGGCAGCTCAGGACTATGGTAGTAGGCCAAAAGTATACTGACTTCAGCCACCCAGACCTACAGATGCCCAGGATTAGAAGAGATGAGGCCGATGTCCAATCTTTAGTTCAACTGATGGAGACCAGCTGGTTGAAACCCCTTCAACGCAGAGCAAGAAGATCTTGTCAGTTTGTCAACTGCGACTATGGCACCACCAGAAGTTGTCAAAGACCTTCTAGGGGCCTACAGAATAGGAGAGGATGCATATCAAGCCTTCAAGGAAGAGCGCCTGGAGATCGATACGCCAACTATACAGTTTCATGACACGATGACGAAGACGAAACTGAGAACGTTCACTAACATCAGAATGAAGCCACGCTCACAAGACCATGCCAAGGAGGTTATCTTAAAGGCTGACAGGAACCTATTTGGCCAGATGATCCTTGTTGCCGAGAACAGAAAGCTCAAAATGAGTGATGTCTTGGCTCATCCCCTGGGGCCTTTGCCTTGGGCACTTGCCAGCGGTGATGGGTCTCTCCGCAAGACCAACAAGGCTGCCCTCGCAAAGGAGTTAGAGAGGAATGTTTCTCCTGCAGAAGTGATACCCGAGCCCTCTGCTACCATAATTGATGGGATGAGCCTGGTCCACAAACTGAAGGGAAACGACAAAACTTTTTCACAGCTTGCAGGTACAGCACTGAGTCACGCTGTTCATGAAGGTGCTAAGAGCAGGCGCATTGATGTTGTGTTTGATATCTACAAGGAGACATCCATCAAGGATGCAGAACGAGCCAAAAGAAGTGCAGGCACAGGAATTCATTTCAAGAACATTCAACCTGGGCACAACATCCAGCAGTGGAGAAAGTTACTCGGTAGTTCCTCCAACAAGGCAAGTCTTATCAAGTTCTTGGTAGAAGAATGGAAGGCACCACAGCACAGGGAGAAGCTCAAGGACAAGGAGCTGTATGTCACATGTGAGCAGCGCTGCTTCAAGATCACCAAAGAGCAGTGGGAAGAGGCTCCTGAGCTTAAGTCAACTCAAGAAGAAGCAGACACACGCCTTCTTCTCCATGCACTTCATGCAGCAGAATCTGGGAACAAGTCTGTCATCATCACTGCAGAAGATACAGACGTCATGGTGTTGTGTCTTGGCATGTGCCACAAGATCCCATCCCATCTGTTCCAGAAGTGCGGGACGAAGAACCGGACAAGATTCCTGGATATCACCACACTGAGCCGCACACTGGGAGGCAGCGTGTGTGATTCATTGATTGGTATGCATGCCTTTACAGGCTGTGATACCGTCAGTGCATTCGCTGGCCGAGGGAAGATGACGACACTCAAGCAGGTGAAGATGGACAAGACATACCAGCATGCTTTTCACGAACTTGGACGCTCATGGGAAGTGTCTCCTGAACTCTTTGAGAAGCTACAGGAAATCACCTGCCACATGTACCTACCATCTACCCACACAACTAAGGTAAACAAGCTTCGGTATGAGCTGTTCTGTGCAAGACGTGGAGAGGTAGAGTCAAGTCAACTCCCTCCTTGTGAGGACTGCCTCTTCATGCATGCACTGCGTGCAAACTACCAGGCTGCGATCTGGAGGAGAAGTCTTCAGAGCCAGCCATTTGTTGCGAACCCAACAGACTGTGGTTGGATGACAGATGAGGACGGTAAGCTTGCCGTCAACTGGATGCGAGGCTCACCAGCACCAGATGCTGTTATGCAGCTACTGTCTTGCAAGTGTGTGCGGTCATGCGAACTCCCTAAGTGTACTTGCCTCAGCAATGGTCTAAAATGCACGGACATGTGCAGGTTACAGACATGTCAGAACAAGGCTATTGAAGAAGAGCCGGTGGCACAACAGTCAGATTCCGAGTCTGACGTAGATGATATTTAGGAGTAGTAATTTGCCATAATAGTATGTACAAGCCCATGGCATGCTTAGTGTGTATTTACAGGACTTGTATTAAATGTGACAATTACTATATGCATTTTGTTGACATTTAGGCATTCCTGTCCCCAAATTTGACATTTTAAAAAATTTCGGAATTTTCGGTAGGGTATGTCTATTCAAGAAGTGATAACGACCATTAAGCTACCAATGTGCAAGGGCTATCATATCAAAACATAAACTAGAGACATGTAGCAAGCTAAAAACACCTAAGAGAATTAGTCACCCCGGGTGGTACCGATATCCCAAAATTCGGGTCTTGGCTCATGGACTATATATAATGGTAGCAGTATGGTTGGTTATGGTGGCCTGGGTGGTGAAAGTAAATGGACAGCCATGTAACTTGTGATGATGGTGAGGAGGTGTGATGATGGTGAGGAGGTGTCATGGTGGTGAGGAGGTGTGATGATGGTGAGAAGGTGTGATGATGGTGAGGAGGTGTGATGATGGTGAGGTGTCATGGTGGTGATGATGGTGAGAAGGTGTGATGATGGTGAGGAGGTGTGATGGTGATGAGGAGGTGTGATGATGGTGAGAAGGTGTGATGATGGTGAGGAGGTGTGATGGTGATGAGGAGGTGTGATGATAGTGAGAAGGTGTGATGATGGTGAGGAGGTGTGATGATGGTGAGGAGGTGTGATGATGGTGAGGTGTGATGATGGTGAGGTGTACTGGTGGTGAGGAGGTGTGATGATGGTGAGGAGGTGTGATGATGGTGAGGAGGTGTGATGGTGATGAGGAGGTGTGATGATGGTGAGAAGGTGTGATGATGGTGAGGAGGTGTGATGATGGTGAGGAGGTGTGATGATGGTGAGGTGTGATGATGGTGAGGAGTGATGATGGTGAGGTGTCATGGTGGTGAGGAGGTGTGATGATGGTGAGGAGGTGTGATGATGGTGAGGTGTGATGATGGTGAGGTGTGATGATGGTGAGGTGTCATGGTGGTGAGGAGGTGTGATGATGGTGAGGAGGTGTGATGATGGTGAGGAGGTGTGATGATGGTGAGGAGGTGTGATGATGGTGAGGTGTGATGATGGTGAGGTGTGATGATGGTGAGGTGTCATGGTGGTGAGGAGGTGTGATGATGGTGAGGAGGTGTGATGATGGTGAGGAGGTGTGATGGTGATGAGGTGTGATGATGGTGAGGTGTGATGATGGTGAGGAGGTGTGATGATGGTGAGAAGGTGTGATGATGGTGAGAAGGTGTGATGATGGTGAGGTGTGATGATGGTGAGAAGGTGTGATGATGGTGAGGAGGTGTGATGGTGGTGAAGTGTGATGATGGTGTGGTGGTGTGATGATGGTGAGGAGGTGTGATGATGGTGAGAAGGTGTGATGATGGTGAGGTGTGATGATGGTTAGGTGTGATGATGGTGAGGTGTGATGATGGTGAAGAGGTGTGATGATGGTGAGGAGGTGTGATGATGGTGAGGTGGTGTGATGATGGTGAGAAGATGTGATGATGGTGTGGTGTGGTGTGATGATGGTGAGAAGGTGTGATGATGGTGAGGAGGTGTGATGGTATGAAGTGTGGTGAGATGTGATGGTGTGGTGAGGTGTGATGATGGTGATGAGGTGTAAATGTGTTGGTTACAAGGGATGGGTGGCCGAGCGGACAATCTAAATCAATTGTTCGTCGACAGCCTTGTTCTATAAACTGTGCCATATTAGGGGAAGGCCAGTTCTTCATAATTTGCAGGTTTGCTATCACTCACCAGGGAAAAATCGACACCTAAATGGCTTAAAATTTACAAAGAAATAGGGCGATAGATCTTAAAATTACCATAGAAATAGGACAAGCGTTTTAAAATCTCAAAACTAATGGGGCTAAACATGAGAAAGAAGGGGGTCCAGAACAATAACCTCCCTTTAAGTTACTATCCCTGTTCCCAGATTGTTCTCCAGTGTTTCCAGCCAGATATTTCCGACCCTCTCAAACAACTCCGGGTCACCCATATATATTATCACTATTAACCCCTTCTGTACAGGCGACGGGTTTTTTATTTGATTTCAGCTGCATTTAGACGATATATATATATATATATATATATATATATATATATATATTCTCTTTTAAACAGACGAGGTTAAAGGCAATAGCAGTTTCAGCATTCAGGATTTTATTGTTACAGCTTTCAATAGTTCTAACAATTTTCCTCTGGGGTTCAGAGATGAGGTACAACAGGTTAGCAAAATTCATGGTGGATCCAACGTTTCACAAGTAAACATCTTGCATCTTCAGGGAAAGGAGAGGTAATGATTAGAATAAGGACAAAGCAACATATTTATACAAAATTCGAGGATCAAGAATAGGGAGGTGGGCGGAGCTACTGGGTGTGGGGTGGCTGTTCATTGGTAGAAGGCAGTCTATTCGCGAGACGGGCACTAAATCTTATCGGTGGTTGGTTGTTGGCTGTGGGTGGCTGTGATTGGTTGGTGTTGTCAGTTGTGTGCTGAGCGCGGAAAGGTAAGGGAGGGGGGCACAGGGCGAGAGGAAGGGGGGCAGTATGCCTGTAGCGCTTGCCTGAAGGAAGAATTTGAAGGTCTTGTGTTTGGTTGTTGATGCTGGGGTTGAGTGTTTGGATGTATAGAGCTTCTAAAATAGCTAGTCTTCTGGGGTCTGATTCTTTGTCGAGTATGGTGGTTTGTTTGTCTAGGTCGGCGCGAGTTAGGGCAAGATGGTGGGGGGCTTGATAGTGATCTTTTATAGCGCCAGATTGAAGGTGGAGGGTTAGTCGACGGGAAAGGCGAGTCTGTGTCATTCCAACATAGGATAGGGGTCCACAGTCCCCAGAGGTGCAAATATGCTGGTATATCACATGATCGTCTTTCGGTTGGTTGGTGGAAATGAGGCGGTTACGGAGGACAAGGTTGGAGGTCTTAGGAGATTTGTAGTAAATAATGAGTTTTATTTTATTGTCAGGGTTGGTGGGGAGGACGTTTTTGTGAATTATTTCTTTCATAATGGATTCGTCTGTTGTGTGGTCGGAAGATATGTAGTTTCTGTAGAAAAATGTAATGTCATTGGCCGGGTTGGTGCTAGGGGGGTCTTGTTTGTACCATTTTTCTAGGTGGTGGTTGATGGCATTGGTGACGTCAGTGTTGGAATACCCATTGTTGACTAGGACCTGGGTGAGCCTTTCCACTTCATTGTGTGTGTCATTCCAGGTGGTGCAATGGGTGAGGGCTCTCCTGACATAGGCGGCGATGGTGGACTGATGGTATCGTTTAGGGCATTCACTTTCCCCATTAAGACATTGGCCATTGTTAGTAGGTTTGGTGTATACTGTAGTTTTGAAGCCGTGGTCGTGGAGGGAGACAAGGAGGTCGAGGAAGGGTAGATGTCCATCGGTGGTTTCTTCGTAGGTGAAGTTGAGTCCGGAGGCGGCCATGAAGCGCTGCTGGAGGTCCCTGAGTTCGCCCAGGTCCTTCACCCGCACGAAGATATCATCGATGTACCTGCAGTAGACAGTGGGCCGGTGGGCAGCCAGGAGTTCCTCTTCGATAGTTCCCATGAAGAAATTGGCGAACAGGACCCCCAGGGGGCTTCCCATCGCTACACCGTTGATTTGCTGGTACATATTCCCGCGGGGGCAGAGGAAAGGGGACTCCTTGGTACATAGTTCCAAGAGCGTCTTCAGGGCCTTCTCCGGGATGTCCAGGGGGGGCGTATTAGGAACTCCTGGCTGCCCACCGGCCCACTGTCTACTGCAGGTACATCGATGATATCTTCGTGCGGGTGAAGGACCTGGGCGAACTCAGGGACCTCCAGCAGCGCTTCATGGCCGCCTCCGGACTCAACTTCACCTACGAAGAAACCACCGATGGACATCTACCCTTCCTCGACCTCCTTGTTTCCCTCCACGACCACGGCTTCAAAACTACAGTATACACCAAACCTACTAACAATGGCCAATGTCTTAATGGGGAAAGTGAATGCCCTAAACGATACCATCAGTCCACCATCGCCGCCTATGTCAGGAGAGCCCTCACCCATTGCACCACCTGGAATGACACACACAATGAACTGGAAAGGCTCACCCAGGTCCTAGTCAACAATGGGTATTCCAACACTGATGTCACCAATGCCATCAACCACCACCTAGAAAAATGGTACAAACAAGACCACCAACCCGGTGGTAGCACCAACCCGGCCAATGACATTACATTTTTCTACAGAAACTACATATCTTCCGACCACACAACAGACGAATCCATTATGAAATAAATAAATCACAAAAACGTCCTCCCCACCAACCCTGACAATAAAATAAAACTCATTATTTACTACACATCTCCTAAGACCTCCAACCTTGTCCTCCGTAACCGCCCCATTTCCACCAACCAACCGAAAGACGATCATGTGATATACCAGCATATTTGCACCTCTGGGGACTGTGGACCCCTATCCTATGTTGGAATGACACAGACTCGCCTTTCCCGTCGACTAACCCTCCACCTTCAATCTGGCGCTATAAAAGATCACTATCAAGCCCCCCACCATCTTGCCCTAACTCGCGCCGACCTAGACAAACAAACCACCATACTCGACAAAGAATCAGACCCCAGAAGACTAGCTATTTTAGAAGCTCTATACATCCAAACACTCAACCCCAGCATCAACAACCAAACACAAGACCTTCAAATTCTTCCTTCAGGCAAGCGCTACAGGCATACTGCCCCCCTTCCTCTCGCCCTGTGCCCCCTCCCTTACCTTTCCGCGCTCAGCACACAACTGACAACACCAACCAATCACAGCCACCCACAGCCAACAACCAACCACCGATAAGATTTAGTGCCCGTCTTGCGAATAGACTGCCTTCCACCAATGAACAGCCACCCCACACCCAGTAGCTCCGCCCACCTCCCTATTCTTGATCCTCGAATTTTGTATAAATATGTTGCTTTGTCCTTATTCTAATCATTACCTCTCCTTTCCCTGAAGATGCAAGATGTTTACTTGTGAAACGTTGGATCCACCATGAATTTTGCTAACCTGTTGTACCTCATCTCTGAACCCCAGAGGAAAATTGTTAGAACTATTGAAAGCTGTAACAATAAAATCCTGAATGCTGAAACTGCTATTGCCTTTAACCTCGTCTGTTTAAAAGAGAATCTATTACCTGGCTATACTAACATATATATATATATATATATATATATATATACAGATTATATACAGTATATTTATATATAACTTTTATGACGTATATGGCATTTATGCCATCATTTAAATCACTGTCTTGTCATAAATAATTTATGACACTATTTTTTCCAACCTGCTACTTGATCTTTTATGAATGATCAAAACTTCAAAAGAATTCCAACTGTATAATAAAAAAATCAATAAAAAATAGCCACAACAGGAACATGTTTGGCTTGAAATACGGCTTCGTAATTACAAATCAGAAAATATATTTGAAGAGTTGGGTCCATTGCCTGTCTAATTATGTTTGCCTTTTCCCACTCTAAATTATTCACTGTTTATATAATGATAATGATATACATATTATAATCAAAAATAGAAAGCAAGCAATAATTGACTAAAATAACTAAAACAACATTACAATACTAATATAATAAATAATTATGAGAACATGAATGTAATATATATTCCGAGGGGGCTTGATACCCTGCGGGGGCTAACACTTGCAGATAGCTCAGTCCACCACATATCTTCAGTATCCAGTGTTTGGGATGTGTCAGAGTTGTTGTAAGAGTTTTTATAAGAGTTGCTATAAGAGTTGCTATAAGAGTTGCTATAAGAGTTGCCTTTAGAGTTGTTATAGTCAGTCAGTCAGTAGCCAGCCTTTACTCCTACAGGGGGTAGGAAGGGTCAACAAGACACACAAGAAAGGAAAAAGAGTTGACAGGAGAACATACGTAACAATTCGCCCACAAAAAGCAAGCACACAAGCATTCAGAAGCACCAATCATTTATCAGCTCCTAAATCAATGGTTTCACCTCAGATGTTATTCTTCCGGGCTAGGTCTCTTCACATCAACATCTCGGATACAGACCTTCCAGGTTATAAGAGTTGTCATAAGAGTTGTTATAAGATTTGTTATAAAAGTTGTTATAAGAGGCTGATAAGGTTCCATAAAGCCAGTATCACACGAGCACTATTTCAATCAACTTTTATTGGCAACACTGGTCTGGCAGCTAATGATGTAAAACTTTAAAATCATTCGGTTACCTGAATCAATCTTCCACACTAACGCTTTTTCTCTCAGTTTTTATATTCAACACTGGTCTGGCAGCTTATGAGGTTAACTTTTTAAAAATAATTTGGTCACCTAAATTCCCCTATCTTAAGTGTAGCTCCCGATACTAGTGCATATGATTCCAGTAATGTTGCAAGAAAAAATATTGATCACAGAAAGTTGACGAAAAAAACTTGTGTGAAACTCTCGTATCGTGCCGTGTCGTGTCGTGCCGTGTCGTGTCGTGCCGTGTCAGATCTTTAATCCTCCAGCCCCTTGACGTAAACTGTTATTTTCAATTAACTAACACTTGATGATTTAATTAATCTTAGAAGTAAGAACTAACATGAAATCATGTACATCGAGTAGGAAATGTCCATGGTCATGTTGTGGGTGGGTGGGAGAGGTGAGGGGGGGGGGGGGGAGATCCAACATGGGGGAGTGGAGGCGGGAACGTCATCCAAAGTTTACCTGATCTATCCAGGTACGAATTGGCCTTCCTTCGCCAAAATCCATCCATTCGCTTACGATCATTTGATAGAACACACACACTCACACAGACAAATGACAGAAAAACACACACACACACACACTCACACACAAATGCACACACATACACACGCAAATGGCACACACACACAAATGGCACACACACACACATGACAGACACATATGAAACAAACAGAGTAACGAATACAGTCCCTCACTCCACGTCCACAACGGAGCAGCAGCAGGGGGTTAATAAGCCACGGGACCATCAACAAAACGGCCAACACAATGCTAGCCATAACACCCACGATATTACCAACACCAACCCCACCACCCACAATAACAACACACACAATAACATTACCCACAACACAAAATTAATAATAACAACAACTAAAACAAACAACTTAAGGGGAGAGCTCCACTTGAGGGATTTTTTGTCTGGACCCATTTCTCCCTCATGTTTAGCCCCATTTATTTAGAGATATTAAGACGTTTGCCCCATTAATTTGGCGATTTTAAGAACTTTTGCCCAATTTCTGTAATTGTTAAGACCTTTCATACCATTTAGGTGTTGATATTTTCCTGGCGAGCGATAGCGAGCCTGTAATTTAAGAGGTACCGGCTTTCGGCCGGGAATATTTTCTACTGAAAAATTTACAAATCTATCTTGAAAGAGGTTCAAGGGGGTGTAATTTTAAGTTTGATGGAGGTCTGGGGAACAAACTAAAAACCTCCCCTTAACCTCTGGAAATCTACCCTACCACACCCATGAAAACACAAATATAACAGCAATAATTATCATCATACTACTACTATTACTACTACTACTACTACTAATAATAATAATAATAATAATAATAATATATATAATACAAATAATACAATCAAGCTATTATACTACTACTATTAATAATAATAATACCATGGTCAATTCCACCACATATCGTACAATATCCATAGCCATACGAAGTAGACCAAATTAAGCAGATATAATATTGCTTTGATATCCACCGAAGAAGGCAAGGCAGAACAGATAAAATATAAGCACTCACGGAAGACAAATGATTATGCTGTACAGACACGACACTTTCTTCTGGTCTTGTTTTCTCTGCAGGTGGGAAGACAAAGGAGGGGTCGAAACTGTCGGGTCTTAACGATGAACAACATGCCTTATGTGTGTGTCAGGGGGCATGTAAACTCTTTCAAACAATTAGAATGTCACAATCACCGCCACTAGAGACCCTATAGTAACAGAGATCAGCCAACCTCTGCCATTTTGTTACCACTGGTGATATATTTTCCTCCTCCATTGCCCATAATTAACCCCTACTGTACCATGGCACGGTAGATTAAGAGTACCCACCAGTACCAGACTTTTTGCCAAAAGCAATGAGACAACGCCCTCTCAGCTCAAGAGTTGGTGAATAACTGAGTCAGTTGGCCTGGAGTAGCTGAGAGGGACCATAAGTGTTGCCAACTTCTCACAACAGTGCCTCCAAGTCATGTTAGCAGCTCCTGCTAGATATTTGGGGAGGTTTGGTGGAGTGGTCATGCCACTGGACTGGTAATCCAATGGTCTTGGGTTCGAATCCTGATGTATCAATGGGAAGATATTATTGGGATGGAATTTGTGCTGTACCTAGTATTAGTGCATTACCACAAAGCCCACCAAAATGCCAAAAAAATACCATCATTGTTCCCTGACTAAATAGCACTGTATGAATAATCCCATATTTAAAATATGCTACAGGGGGGCAATGCCTAGTGAGTTAATTGCTCAACAGGTGGCATTCTGAGAGTGAGGGTCAGAGTCTAGGGGATTAGACAGTGAAGCACTGGGGCGAGGCAGTTTCAGAGATGGGGCTGCTTTAAGCTGTGGGAGTGCAACTGGGCCCCCTGCATCTTGAGAAGGCAAGATGGTGAGAGCTGGATGCATCTCAAAGTGCTTCACATGTCTCACTCCCTAGACTGGAACGAGACCTTGCAGGCTTTACCTTTGAATGTACAGGATCTCAGCCTATGCCCGAGAGGGAGTAGTTGGAATATAGAAAAAGAAAAAAAGAAGAAAAAAAGGATCGTATATTACTGATGTCTAAGAGCCGTCGCCGGTACTGGGGAGTAACTTTTTTATTAACGGCTGTGAGCCGTCGCTGGTATTGTAGGGGTTAACAGTCGGGAATACTGCAACAGGATATATAATGCAGTCGTTGGATACACATTCTACTTGACCCCTTCTGTATCGGCAACGTCTTTTAACCCTTGTTTCGCGGCTGACGACTTAAGTAACTTTAGAGAACCTAGGCCCAAAGGCGGCTGACTACTTAAGTAGCAAGGAATTTGCGCATATTATCAGCAATATGAGAGAGTCACACGGGGTGGGAAGAGCGCGGACGGGCTCTGACCGTTCAGCGTGGACCCAGTCCCGCCACTGATAGCACCACAACATGTGTACATATTCCTCGTCTTGCTATTTAGGGTAAAATCTCGTGAAATTACCGTATTTTAGGGTTTTTGTACTCGCGTTGCAACATAGTTGCAAGCGAACCCGTTGTCGTACAAGGATGATTCAGGTGTCATTGGAAAGCTCTATTATCGCCCTTTCACGGATACATAATTGTATTACGCTCTGGCTCTTGTTTATGCATGAAAAAGAGCATGGAATGATGCTCGTTTAGGGTAAATCTGCCCGCCTGCCAGGACGTAAACGTTACAAATGTCCCCGTCCAACGTGGATTATTAATATTCTGGCTACTATTAGACAATTTGATTCAGTTTTAAAAGGGCCTCCAGCAATTAACAGGCTTCGAATTATGTCACTTAACCATTTTTAATACCACAGATTCTTCTTAAACGACATAAAATCGTCTAAATATGGCTACAATGAAATTAAAAAGACGTCGCCGACACAGTAGGGGATAATCAAACATAAAATAAAACTTGGATGTATGACAACTGAGGCACCAAAATGGCGTCCAAATAAAAAGATGACCACGCTCTCTATCCGCCATTACGCTCACCACAAAGATCGTTAACGTCTCTTCACAATATTAACATCGCGACAACATCAATCTCAACCATGATATTAACTACATTATTATACTATACTATCATCACAGAAATTCACCACAACCATGATATCAACAGTAATAATATACTCCATTATCACCACATAAATTTACCACCACCACAATTACTACACCATCACCTCACTATCATCACAATTACTACACCAACGCCTCCATTATTACTCTCCACCACCACCACAATTGCTCCACCACTACACTACTACCACACTTACTCCATACCACCACCACCACTATCACAACCACATTTACTCCTCCACCACCATCACCACCAAAATACCATCACAATTACTCCACCACCACCACCACCACAATTACACCACCAGCACCACCACGACAATTACTCCACCACCACCACCACAATAACTCAACCACCACCACCAAACTACCACCACAATTATTCCATCACCACCACCACCACAATTACCCCACCACCACCACCACCACAATTACCCTACCACCACCACAATAGTCCCAAATCAACGAAAAAGATTTTGCATCCCAGGAGCTGGACTGGACGACATTGTGGAAGCCTTCGAAGATACCACAAAGGATGCAAATGAAAATACCCTTTTTGTCATCCATGCTGGTTCAAATGACGTCATGCGCACCAGATCCGAAGAGTTGATGGAGAAATATCGCAAGATGATCCAGCACTACAAAAACAAGTCAAGGAATATAATCATCTCAGGCATTCTCCCCAAGATCGACGCACCTGACAAATTCTACGACAAGGCCTTCAGCACAAATAGCCGACTAAAATATTTGTGTCTGAGGGAAGAAGTTGAATTCATCAACCTCTGGGACAACTTCTACAACCAGCCTACTCTGTTCCGCAAGGATGGCACTCATCTAAACCCTGTGGGTTCAGCACGCATGGGTCGTCTCCTACACGAAGCAGTCCGCAGCCATGGATAAAAAAACACCATCCGAGAAGAAGCAGCAGTGACATAAATCATCCAACGCCAAGAAAAAAACAGAGGCAACCGAGGACCACCAGCGATAAGGACCGAAGACAGCGAGGACCGAGGACAGCCATGAACATAAATGTAGATCCGACAAGAACCAAAAATATTATTAAAGAGCGTTCCGTGAGTTCTAAAATAACAAATTTAAAGGTTTTCTATGCAAACGCTCGTAGCATACGCAATAAATTTTCAGATTTAGAGGAGCTAGTGTTTACAGAAAATTATGATGTGATTGGCATAACAGAATCTTGGCTCAATACAGAGGATAGAGACTTTTTAGCAGAGTATTCACTTCCCGGTTATGTAATGTTTGAGAAAAGCCGAATAAATCGAAATGGAGGTGGCGTTTTACTTTATATCAAAGAAAGTCTTAACCCTACCCTCTTGTCAAAACCTCAAATTGTGAACGTCGACGCATCTTTTGTGCTAATAAAGAATAATAAAGGTACAACAAAAATACTTGCATTAATATACAGACCTCCAGCTCAATCAGTGCAAACTGACCGAGAAATTTACGAACAAATTGCAGATGTAAGTAACTCACAAGATACCGTAATTTTTGGCGACTTTAATTTACCTGTGACCAAGTGGGGCGATACTCTTACTTCACACTCCGGACATGACTTGTATACGAACTTGCAAGAGGGTTCGCTTTATCAATTTGTTCGAACGCCGACCCGTGGTAATAACGTTCTTGACATTGTACTTGCAACAAAAGAAGAATTAATAGAGAATTTGAATGTTGGTGATGAATTTAGTAACAGCGACCATCGTACGATAACTTTCACTTTAAAGTTTACTAGTAACGAACCAAATAGTAGCATCGAAAAAGTCCCTAACTTCAAGAAAGCAAACTTCCATAAAATTAGAGCTATGTTTAAAGAAACTGACTGGAGCTTTTTAATTAACAATAACGACATAAATACATCTTGGAAGTTATTCGAAACCACTTACCTAAAAGCAGTGCAAGACTGCATACCATCGAAATACGGCGTCCAGGCCATAATAATAAGCCCAAATGGTGGAATAAAGATATTTCAAACTGCCTGCTTGCTAAAAAATGTGCTAATGATAGATTAAAATCCTCACAAAATGACGAAGAACGGGTGAAATTTGTAGAGCTACGACGCAAAGCCAAAAAGTTAATTAAGCAAAGTAAAAAGACCTTAGAGTTACATATTGCGAATCAAAGTAAAACAAACCCGAAAGAATTCTATAGTTATATCAGAAAGAAAAAAGTAGTTACTTCAACTGTTGGACCGTTAGTCGATGAAAATGGAGAATACACCAAAGACGAAGTACAAATGAGTAATGCCCTCAATACCTTCTTTGCATCAGTTTTTACAACAGAAGACCTCAGTGATATCCCTACACCATCGCCGATTCAGATTGATAATTCAGATGTTCTAAGCAATATCACCGTTACAGAGAGAGAAGTATTGAATTGTTTAGATAAACTCAAGGTAAATAAAACGCCTGGACCGGATACAATCTCGCTTAGAGTTCTAAAGGAAGCTAAGGATGAGCTCTCCAAACCACTGACATTACTATTCAATAAATCCTTGCAGTCTGGAACTATGCCTGATCAGTGGAAGCTAGCCAACGTAACACCGATATTCAAAAAAGGCAGCAAATCCCTACCCAGTAACTATCGTCCAATTAGCTTAACCTCAGTTGTATGTAAAATGCTAGAAACGGTCATACGAGACAGACTCGTAAATCACTTAGAGGAAAATGACATACTTAAAGATACTCAACACGGCTTTCGTAAAAAACGTTCCTGTTTAACAAACCTCTTAGACTTCTTCCACGATATCCTCAACCTCTACGATGAGAGTAAAGCTGTAGATATTATATACCTTGATTTTCAAAAGGCCTTTGACAAAGTTCCCCACAAACGTTTACTGCTAAAATTAAAAGTGCATGGAATACAAGACGGTGTGTTGAAATGGATAGAAAATTGGCTCAGCGACAGAAAGCAAAGAGTAGTCATAAACGGTAAGGCATCTAAATGGACCAATGTAAGTAGCGGGGTACCCCAGGGATCGGTATTAGGACCAATTCTCTTTCTAATTTACATCAACGACATAGATGAGGGTCTCACCTGTACAATCTCAAAATTTGCTGACGATACAAAAATTGCAAATAGCGTACTCTCAAAAGAACAAGTTGACGATATGCAACACAATCTAGATAAATTGTCATGTTGGGCCCAAATTTGGCAAATGAGTTTCAATGCGGATAAATGTAAAGTACTACATATCGGATACCTAAACGAGAAAGCAAACTATTCGATGAATGGCACTCAGCTTAAGAATGTAAACAGAGAAACCGATCTGGGAGTAACAATATCGAGTAACCTAAAACCGAGTCAACAATGTTCAGAAGTTGTTAAGAAGGCAAACAAAATAATTGGCTTTATAGGCAGGTCATTTAAGCATAAATCCAAAGAAGTTATCCTAACCCTTTACAATTCCTTAGTCCGCCCTCTTCTGGAATACTGCGTTCAATCCTGGTGCCCTTATTACCAAAAAGATATAAACAAGCTAGAACGAGTTCAACGTAGAGTTACCAAAATGATACCTAGCCTAAAGAACAAACCATACGAAGAGCGTCTTAGAGAATTAAATCTATTTCCTTTAACCCAGCGCAGATTAAGAGGTGACTTAATTCAAGTGTTCAAAATCATCAAAGGCATCGACAATATGAACTGTAGTAAGTACTTCACTATCGACCAATCTAATTACACGCGGGGAAACGGTTCCAAATTATTGGTAAATCTTTTAACTCACACGAATCTAAGAATTTCTTCTTCAATCGAGTTGTCAACTTGTGGAATGGGCTTCCCCGAAATGTTATAGACTGCATCACCGTTGATTCATTTAAACTCCGCCTAGACAAATATCTCGCATCAAACCCGCGACTGACTGCGTTTGTAAATGAATAACTTTATTTTATCCCCCCCTCAGTTACTAACCCATCTGTCCCCTACTAACTTCCTAATCCTGCCACGGATATTAGTTCCAGGGCAGTAATTCCCTTTCCAATGTTCCCTTACCCACTCTAAACCACTGTTTGGACACTTGATCCTCAGTGTTTTGGAGGACAAGCAACCTAGAAGGGTCACTAGATCTGTTGTTGCTTGATTTCCTTTGTACTCCTTTGTACTCCTTTGTACTTTGTACAATTATTCCACCACCACCACAAATACTCCCTGCTGACCAATACCACCACAGTCACTAGTACGCTATCACCCACTACCACTACCACTACCATCCTACTACCATAACAAACACCATCACTACTAAACTCTCTCCACCATCACATACCACCATACACACAATTACAACAGTACAGTACCGATATATGCTACCCACTATTGTACACCGCAATTATCACCGTTACTCACCCACACACATACACCCTCATAATCCCCCACGAAACTCTTCCTATCTTAGCACCCACACACACACACACACGTACCCACGAAACTCCTCCCATCACAACACACACACACACTCACCACCCTCACCCTAACACCCACACACAACAGGCCCTCCCCCCCCCCGCCCCCCAACACACACCCACACACCACCAGCACACACATAAACAAACACCCACATCCGCACACACCCTAACACACACACACACCTACACACATACACACACACCATTCACGGTACATTGCCTACCGTTCCGTGTACCGCCTAAGGAACGTGGAGGGGAACGGTGCAGCATATAACGTTCTGGGTTGTTGAGAGAGACCCGCTAATGAGGCTTACAGTATCTATCTGAACTATCCAACTCTAGCTCTTCCCAAGCTTTCTGGCATCTAGCCAAAAACCTCTCCAACAATTTCTCTTCCTCGTCTTTCCCTCCCCTTTTCCACTCTGATGGCACAACCATCACTTCTTCCTCTGACAAAGCTAAACTCTTCGCTCAAACTTTTACTAGAAACTCCACCTTGGATGATTCCGGTGCTAATCCTCCGTCTCCTCCCTCCTCTCTCTTACTTATGCCTAATATCCTAATCTCTTCTAAAGATGTACTTTCTACCCTCTCTGGGCTTAATACTAATAAGGCGTACGGTCCGGATGGTGTTCCTCCTGTTGTTCTCAAAAACTGTGCTTCCGTGCTGACTCCCTGCCTAGGCAAACTCTTTCGTCTCTGTCTATCCTCTAACGTCTTCCCTTCATGGTGGAAATTTGCTCACATTCAACCTGTCCCAAAGAAGGGTGACCGCTCTCAACCCTCCAACTATCGTCCAATTGCTCTCATCTCTTGTCTTTCTAAAGTTTTTGAAACTATTCTTGCTTCCAAATTTCTTAAGCATTTCTCTTCTCATAATCTGCTCTCAGATCGCCAGTATGGCTTCCTTAAGGGTCGCTCTACTGGTGATCTTCTTTCATATCTTACTAACTCTTGGTCATCCTCCTTTCGGGAATTCGGCGAGACTTTTTCTATTGCACTAGACATATCGAAAGCCTTCAATAGAGTCTGGCACAAATCTTTAATTTCTAAACTACCCTCCTTCGGTTTCTATCCCTCCATGTGTGCCTTTATCTCTAACTTCCTTTCCGGCCGTTCCATAGCCGCGGTTGTGGACGGCCATTGTTGACTTCCTCACCCTATAAACTCCGGTGTTCCTCAGGGCTCTGTCCTATCTCCTATTCTCTGTCTAATTTTTATAATTGATCGCCTCAACTGTACCTCAATTCCCATCCATTCACACGCAGACGACTCAACCTTAAACTACTCCATTAGTTTTTCAGAACGCCCCAGCCAGCAATCCCTCAACGACAAACGTAATGAAGCCATAGAACTCTTAAATTCTGATCTAAATACTATCTCCAATTGGGGCAGAGAAAACCTTGTTACCTTTAATGCTTCCAAAACCCAATTTCTCCATCTATCTACCCGTAAGGAACTCCCAGCGGACTATCCCTTATTCTTCAACAATACAAAAACCAATCCTTCATCTTCTCTCAATATTCTTGGTGTCTCTTTTTCTTCCTCTCTCAGTTGGAAGGATCATATTACCAGTCTTGCTAAGGCAGCCTCCCAGAAGCTGGGTGTGCTCAACCGCCTTAGGGGGTTCTTTTCCCCTGCACAGCTTCTTGCTCTGTACAGGGGCATAGTGCGTCCTTGTATTGAGTATTGTTCACATGTGTGGGGAAGTTCCTCTCACACCGCTCTCCTAGACAAAGTTGAAAGTAAGGCCTTTCGTATCATTAACTCCCGTCCACTCACCAACTCTGCAATCTCTCTCTCTCCGCCGCAATGTTGCATCTCTCTCGCTATTCTATCGCTACTATAATAATCAGTGTTCCTCAGAGCTTTCCCAGTGTATACCACCTCCTTTACGTAGGGCACGTGGTACCCGTCTTGCAACTCAATCCAACCCCTACTCTGTGCAACTCTCCAACCCAAGAGTGAAACGTTACTCTCAAACTTTCTTCTACTCAACAGCCGAGCTCTGGAACTCTCTCCCAGAATCAGTCTTTCCCTCTTCCTATGACTTAAATTGCTTCAAACTCTGTGTGTCCAGGCATTTTGGCTCGAACGTCCCTTGATTTTGTCACTCTTTCAACTATGGGGGAGGCACTCGCTATAGGCAGTTCTGCCTTTTGCCTCTCTCAATCACACAGAAAAAAAAAATCTAGTTATCTTATTATAGCTATCTATCTATTTCCCTTCTCACTATCTCCCCCCTCCCTCTCTCTTTCTTTTTTCTTCCCTCTCTCTCTCTCTCTCTCTCTCTCGTATGTACACTTGTTTACACGTCCACTTGTCACAGAGCTCATTTAAGTGATGATATGTTAGCTACATAGTTGTTTAAGTAAAAACATAGGTTAACCCTTTCAAGATACGAGGACGGCTTTTTTCCTTTTATTCTTTCTATTTGTAGACAGTTAGTATTCAGTTTAGGAAGGAACTGTGTGCAGGAAGCCTCCCAAAACTTATTGACACCGTCAACTATTAACCAGAACAATTTGAAATCAGAATATCTTCGAATACAGAGAGGGTTAGCACTATGTGGTCCGAAGTCTTGTGGGCTACTATGATATTTTGTCTTATTATTATTATTGAGGATTTGGCTTGCTTGTTTTTGCCATTTCGAGTAAGGTATTTTAGTTTGTCCATAAGCTAATGAAAACGCCTTGCCAGATTTCCTTCACACTAAATAATGCTCACTCAAACCCCCCTCAAGTTTTATTTGCACATTTTTCGATAGAAAATTGTAGACTGATTTCTTTTTGTTACAGGTTCGCTATCGCTAGCCCTCCAACAAATGACACCTTAATGGCGCGGAAAGTCTTATTATCGCCAAAATAAAGGTATGAAAAGTCTTAAAATCTCCAAACTAATGGAGCGAAGCAGGGGAGATAAATAAAAACGAGACCTTCCTCGAACCAATTGGGATAAGCTTATTTATTTTGCTTGCCAACACATAAATAGATATAATAGCATCAATACAAGTAGTTCTGAAACAGTTTGACGTGTGGGCAACTCTGCAGGCAAAATATATACTGTAGTTTGCCGAAAGTCTTGGCCAGGAACTGCGTATTTTTAAGGAGAGATGGGCCGGTTTTCTGGACTACTTTCTCCCTCGTGTTGAGCCGCATTAGTTTTGATATTTTAAGGCGTCCGGCCCATTAGTTTGACGATTTTAACACCTTTCGCCCCATTTCGTTGTCAATTTTAAGACCTTTCGTGCCATTTAGGTGTCTATGTTTTCCTGGCGGGCGATAGCGAGCCTGTAATTTTAAGAGGAAACGGCCTTCGGCCGGGACAATTTTTCTACAGAAAAATGTACAAATTTATCTTGAAGGGGGTGTCTAGGTGTTTTTTTTTTTTAAGCTTGATGGAGGTCTAGGGAGGAAACTAAAAATTATATGAATAACTGAAAAATAGACCAAAAAAACAGCCACTATCCCCGTAAGTTACTACCAATTTTCCTTGGCAGTTCTTACGTATTGTATGACAACCACCTCCACCACCACCATCACACAGTACGGGTTATGGGGTGCCTGGTATTATTCTGGTATGGTGTGCTGTGTTCTGTGGGCCTGGTGTTATTGATATGTGGTGGTGATGATAGTGGTGGGGGTGATGATAGTAGTGGTGGGGGTGATGATAGTAGTGGTGGGGGTGATGATGGCGCGGATGCAGTAGTAGCAATGGTAGTGGTGGGTATAATGGTGATGGTGATAGTGGTGATGGTGATGGTGGCTGCGATATTGGTGGTAGTAGTCGTAGTAGTAGTGGGGGTGATGATGGTAGAGGTGATGATGGTGCGGATGCAGTAGTAGCAATGGTAGTTTTGGGCATAATGGTGATGGTTATAATGGTGATGGTGGTGGCTGCGATATTGGTGCTAGTAACAGTAGTAGTAGTAGTAGTGGTGGGGTGATGATGGTGCGGATGCAGTAGTAGCAATGGCACTGGTGGACATAATGGTGATGTGGTGGTGGTGGCTGCGATATTGGTGGTAGTAGCAGTAGTAGTAGTAGTAGTAGTAGTGGTGGTGGTGATGATGGTAGAGGTGATGATGGTGCGGATGCAGTAGTAGCAATGGTACTGGTGGGTATAATGGTGATGGTAGTGGTGGTGTTGGCTGCGATATTGGTGGTAGTAGCAGTAGTAGTAGTAGTAGTAGTAGTAGTAGTAGTTATCATGCTTAGGCAAAACTGGTATTTTTAAGTTCTAACTGGGATAAATCAAGAAATCTTCATATAAATACAACAAAACACAAGGCGAGTTATACAATAGGTACAGAACAACACTTTAATTAATACACAAAACTTATAGTTTCACACAAAATACAATAGGATATCAAATACATAAGAATCGTACACAAGTTCACAAGGGAAGAATACAATCAGGATTTACTTCAGTTGGTGCTTAAGTGCTTACGTGCTCGAGTATGAAACTCGTGATGGGCTACTATCTGGCGTAAATGTATTTGTGGAATTAAGTCTATACGTGAGTTCTTAGAAATAATCAAATTTCATTTATATGCATATTGAGATTAATATATTGTATTGTTGAGGACTAGTGCTAAGGTGGTGATGGTTGTGAGAGAGGTGATGATGAGAGTGGCGATAAGTAATGATGATGAAAACAATGATAATTTGGACTATAGAAGAGAGAGAGAGAGTGAGAGCGAGTACAACAGAATATATGTGTTTACCTTTTTTGCTATAATCATGCACCTATTAATAATGCTATACCTATTGCAGCTGGGACTGTTGACTGCAGCATCATATATTATTGGGAAAGCAGAGCGTTCGTCATTTATATCTGCTGCGTTTCAATTTACGCTCCCAAACTTCAACAAATAAATAATGAGAAAGTTGTGATATCTGTCATAGAGAGAGAGAGAGAGAGAGAGGGGAGAGGAGAGAGAGAGAGAGAGAGAGAGAGAGAGAGAGAGAGAGAGAGAGAGAGAGAGAGAGAGAGAGAGAGAGAGAGAGAGAGAGAGAGAGAGAGAGAGAGAGGGGGGGGGGGAGAGAGGGGAGAGCAGATTTATACACTCATAAAGATCACACACTCAAGTCACTTCTACTTAACCTCGTCTTTCTCATATGACACTAACACTACTATTTTGTTCTCTCTCTCTCTCTCTTCTACTTCTGTGCTATCCTTTTCTCTCGCTTTCCTCAATTTGGGGTATTGCTATCTCTACGAGAATCAAGCCCTGACTACCTCGATTGGATCGCAAAGTCTGTGTGGTAAATGTCTATACGTAAATCTATGTAAATCCTCCTCCTCCTACTGTTATTTTTCTAAAAGGGAGTTTGCAATTTTAGGCAGAAACACCCTTGGAATCATAAGGTCTGAGTAGTGTGTGCATCTCTACCGCAATTATCATTATCATCATCACCACCACCACCACCATCAATCAAGTTAAATTATATAGTTCAAACCTTTCACATCACCACCACCACCACCACCATCATGATCATCATCATTATCACTATCATTATCCTGTATTCGTCTAATTGCGGGCCGGACATACCCTGGTGGTGATAATGACAGACTCTATATATCACCACGGTGGCTTCTTCTGGTTTGGTAAAGTTGTGTGTATGGTAACAGTTTATGGGCCAGGGAGAACATCGATCACATCAAAGAACGTTTTACCTACAATTATAATCTACAATATAATTATTTTTATTGTGGTGGAGATCTTACTTCGATATGATAACCTTGGTCATTGAGTTCCTATATCATTTAACCCTTGGAAGATCCTGACGCGTTTGAACAGCTTAATCTAGCTATCATTAGACTATTCTATTCAGCTTAGGAAGAACTTTTGGGAGCAAAAGAGTTAAATGAGATGATATTTACTTCTTTGATTCCTAGATATCCTTCCTAAATGCATTCAGTCATCTAATGAATAACCATAATATAATGTCAAAATGCGTCATAATCCTCAAAGGATTAATAGCCATATATTAAAGATTAAGCTAAAATATTATCCACCTTGGATGGGACCGATTCGTGTGATTTCTGGATCTGACCCATCGATTTTAAGTATAGTTTGTCATTGTTGAGCTGGAATGGCTATAGTTGTGTGTATAGTCCAGGACATAACAGCATAAGAAAACAGAATACTGCATCAGTCCTACTGGCCCAAAAGAGGCAGTTCCTTTTATGAACTGTCTTGATAGCGTAATGCATAAATGCGCGGAATTTCGATGTGAGTATCCTAGGTTCGAGTCCTTGGAGTGCTACATGTATTTGTTGATTTCATTAATTAAGCTTAGAAGTAAAGTTGGTTGGTGAAAAAAAAATATATATAATAATATTCACTTACCTCGAATTCGATCCAGAGCACTTACATACAACTACCACATCTTACTTTGCATTGTTTAGAGTTTTGGTATGTAGTAGAGTTAAGTCGGACTACCTTTCTGGGATTATAAGTTCTGTGTGTCAGTGTATCTGTGTAAATCTATGTAGGTTAAGGGGAAGTATTTGTTATATTTCCTGAACCCCCTTCTTCATATTTAGCCCCATTAGTTTTCATATGTTAAGACTTTCTTCTATTTCTGTGTCAATATTTAGACCTTTCGTGCCACATCTATCTCGAAGGTGTTTTTTGTAAGCTTGATTGAGGACTAGGGAGCAAACTAGAACACATATATATACCGGAGATGGGCCGGTTTTCTGGACCACTTTCTCCCTGATGTTTAGCCCCATTAGTGCTTAGATGATAAGATGTTTGCCCCATTAGTAAGTCGATTTTAAGACCTTTTGCCCCATTCCTTCGTCAGTATTTAGACCTTTCGTGCTATTTAGGTGTCAATTTTTCCCTGGCGAACGATAGTGAGCCTGTAATGTTGGAAGAACCGGCTTTCGGCCGGGAGATTTTTCTACCGAAAAATGTACAAATTAATCTAGAAGGGGGATCTAATGGATGTTTTTTTAAATTTGATGGAGGTCTAGGGAAGAAACTAGAAAAATAATGAATACATGCAAAACAAACAAATTGAACCATCCCCCCTTAAGTCTGCCTCATCTCTAATAAAGCCACTATTTATCCCTCCCCCTGCTAAACCACTCGAATGAAGCAACCTATTTAGAACTGTTAGGAGTGTTACTGAGAACCCCAACCCTCTCCTATCCCTTCTCGGAGGCCTCTAACTAGGGTATCTTATGTCTCTAAACTCTAGCAAGGGGGAGGTGGTTGCTTTCTCCTCCTCTCCCTCGTGTTTAGTACCATTAGCTTTGTGATTTTAAGACGTTCCTTCCATTATTTCGGGGATTTTAAGACCTTGCGCCCCATTTGTCAATATAAAGACCTTTCGTGCCATTAAGGTGTTGATTTTTTCCTGACGAGCGATAGCGAGCCTGTAATTATAGGAGGAACCGGCCTTCGGCCGGTAAATAGGAGGGGGGGGGGGGGGGGGTTTACGGGGTGTTTATTTAAGTTTGATGGAGGTCTTGCGAGGTTATTATAAAATTAATAAGTATATACAACAAAATATCCCCTAGCATCCTTTGTCCAGCAACTCTATTAATGGCATCTTCTATGTCCTTGATCCTATTAATGGTGTCTTATATGCCCTTGGGTCCTATTAATGGTGTCTTATATGTCCTTGGGTCCTATTAATGGTGTCTTATATGTCCTTGGGTCCTATTTATGGTGTCTTATATGTCCTTGATCCTATTAATGGTATCTTATATGTCCTTGATCCTATTAATGGTGTCTTATATGTCCTTGATCCTATTAATGGTGTCATATATGTCCTTGATCCTATTAATGGTGCCTTATATGTCCTTGATCCTATTAATGGTATCTTATATGTCCTTGATCCTATTAATGGTGTCTTATATGTCCTTGATCCTATTAATGGTGTCTTATATGTCCTTGATCCTATTAATGGTGTCTTCTATGTCCTTGGGTCCTATTAATGGTGTCTTATATGTCCTTGGGTCCTATTAATGGTGTCGTATATGTCCTTGGGTCCTATTTATGGTGTCTTATATGCCCTTGGGTCCTATTAATGGTGTCTTATATGTCCTTGATCCTATTAATGGTGCCATATATGTGCTTGATCCTATTAATGGTGTCTTATATGTCCTTGGGTCCTATTTATGGTGTCTTATATGTCCTTGGGTCCTATTAATGGTGTCTTATATGTCCTTGATCCTATTAATGGTGCCATATATGTCCTTGATCCTATTAATGGTGCCTTATATATCCTTGGGTCCTATTAATGGTGTCTTATATGTCCTTGGGTCCTATTAATGGTGTCTTATATGTCCTTGGGTCCTATTTATGGTGTCTTATATGTCCTTGGGTCCTATTTATGGTGTCTTATATGTCCTTGGGTCCTATTTATGGTGCCTTATATATCCTTGGGTCCTATTAATGGTGTCTTATATGTCTTTGGGTCCTATTAATGGTGTCTTATATGTCCTTGATCCTATTAATGGTGCCTTATATGTCCTTGGGTCCTATTAATGGTGTCTTATATGTCCTTGGGTCCTATTAATGGTGTCTTATATGTCCTTGGGTCCTATTTATGGTGTCTTATATGTCCTTGGGTCCTATTTATGGGGTCTTATATGTCCTTGGGTCCTATTTATGGTGCCTTATATGTCCTTGGGTCCTATTAATGGTGTCTTATATGTCCTTGGGTCCTATTAATGGTGTCTTATATGTCATTGGGTCCTATTTATGGTGTCTTATATGTCCTTGGGTCCTATTTATGGTGTCTTATATGTCCTTGGGTCCTATTTATGGTGCCTTATATGTCCTTGGGTCCTATTAATGGTGTCTTATATGTCCTTGGGTCCTATTTATGGTGTCTTATATGTCCTTGGGTCCTATTTATGGTGCCTTATATGTCCTTGGGTCCTATTAATGGTGTCTTATATGTCCTTGATCCTATTAATGGTGCCTTATATGTCTTTGATCCTATTAATGGTGTCTTATATGTCCTTGATCCTATTAATGGTGTCTTATATGTCCTTGGGTCCTATTAATGGTCTCTTATATATCCTTCGATCCTATTACTGGTGTCTTATATGTCCTTGTGTCCTATTACTGGTGTCTTATATGTCCTTGGATCCTATTACTGGTGTCTTTTATGTCCTTGATCCTATTAATGGTGTCTTATATGTCCTTGATCCTATTAATGGTGTCTTATTTGTCCTTGATCCTATTAATGGTGTCTTATATGTCCTTGGGTCCTATTCATGGTGTCTTATACGTCCTTGGATCCTATTACTGGTGTCTTATATGTCCTTGTGTCCTATTACTGGTGTCTCATATGTCCTTGGATCCTATTACTGGTGTCTTATATGTCCTTGATCCTATTAATGGTGTCTTATATGTCCTTGATCCTATTATTGGTGTCTTATATGTCCTTGATCCTATTAATGGTGTCTTATATGTCCTTGGATCCTATTAATGGTGTCTTATATGTCCTTGGATTCTATTACTGGTGTCTTATATGTCCTTGGATCCTATTACTGGTGTCTTATATGTCCTTGTGTCCTATTACTGGTGTCTTATATGTCCTTGGATCCTATTACTGGTGTCTTATATGTCCTTGATCCTATTAATGGTGTCTTATATGTCCTTGGATCCTATTAATGGTGTCTTATATGTCCTTGGATCCTATTACTGGTGTCTTATATGTCCTTGATCCTATTACTGGTGTCTTATATGTCCTTGGATCCTATTACTGGTGTCTTATATGTCCTTGGGTCCTAAAGTGGTGTAGGCTATGTCCTTTAAGGGGAAGGTAGTAACTTTTTCTGGACTCCCTTCTTCCTCATGTTTAGCCCCATTAGTTTTCAGATTTTAAGACGTTCACTCCATTAGTTTGGTGATTTTGACACCTTTTGCACCATTTATTTGTCAATATTAAGACCTTTCGTGCCAGTTTGGTGTCGATTTTTTCGGGCGAGCTATAGCGAGCCTATTTTAGGAGGAACCGGCCTTCGGCTGAGCATTTTTCTACCGAAAAAATTACAAATTTATCTTGAAAGGGGTTTAGGGGGTGTTATTTTAAGCTTGATGGAGGTCTAGCGAGGAAACTAACAAATAAATATAAAAATAAATAGACCAAAAAACAAACACGACCCCCTTAAAGGGAGGTATTTAGTTTGTTCCCTAGACCTCCATCAAGCTTAAAATTACACCCCCTTGAGTCTCTTTCAAGATAAATTTGTACATTTTTCGGTAGAACAATTTCCCGGCCGAAGGCCGGTTCCTCTTAAATTACAGGCTCGCTATCGCTCGCCAGGATAAAATCAACACCTGAATTGCACGAAAGGTCTTAATATGGGGTGAAAGTTCTTAAAATCGCTAAACTAATGGGGTAAACGTTTTATAATATCAAAAGCAATGGGGCTAAACATGAGGGAGAAAGGAGTCAAGAAAAAAAATCCCTCAAGTGGAGATCTGCCCTTAACTTTAATACCCTTGATATCTAATTAAGGTTTCTTTCAGTAACTTACATGTCAGTCAACTATTTATTTATATATCTTTATATTTATCTATATATATTTTATCATATATTTATTGATTTACGTTGTTCATACCCCTTACCACAATTTAATAGTACGTTATGTGTCCTTGAAGGCTATGTTATCCCTTTCAAAGACCCGATTACGCATTTCTGGATATTATTTGACGATTTTATTCAGATTAGGAAGGGTATATGGAAGTCAGAGAGTTAATTGAGATAGTCTTTACCAGTATAATTCCCACCGATCCTTCCTAAACTAAATAAAATCGTCTAATGACCGCCAGAATTGACTGTCACAATGCGTCATAATCTTCCCAGGGTTATGGTGACTGTTCAGTAGTATATGTAGCTATTTTCAGACCCAAATGAACCCGCACAGGTCTTGTTTGCGCTTGACGGTGGCATTTTACTTAAGGGGGGTGGGTTGATTTTCTGGGCCCCCCTTCTCCCTCATGCTTAGCCCCATTAGTTTTGACATTTTAAGACGTTCACCCCATTAGTTTGGCGATTTTAAGACTTCTCACCCCATTAGTTTGTCAATATTAAGACCTTTCGTACAATTTAGGTGTCAATTATTTTCCTGGGGAGCTTGATGGAGGTCTAGGAAGGAAAGTATAAAAACAATAAAAACAATAATTAAATAAGGATACAAATACGAACAATAATTAAATAAGCATACAAATACGAACAATAATTAAATAAGCATACAGATACGAACAATAATTAAATAAGTATACAAATACGAACAATAATTAAATAAGCATACAAATACGAACAATAATTAAATAAGTATACAAATACGAACAATAATTAAATAAGCATACAAATACGAACAATAATTAAATAAGCATACAAATACGAACAATAATTAAATAAGCATACAAATACGAACAATAATTAAATAAGCATACAAATACGAACAATAATTAAATAAGCATACAAATACGAACAATAATTAAATAAGCATACAAATACGAACAATAATTAAATAAGCATACAAATACGAACAATAATTAAATAAGCATACAAATACGAACATCCCCTGATAAAAACGCCACAAGTTACTCATGATGTATGCCGAGTGTTCCCATACCGAGTCACACAATTGCTCAAATATAACCGAACATGACTGTGAACTGTTGACTATTATGTGGGCTACTTCATGATGTATTAGTGTATTCTGATCTCTGTACAACAATGTACAACTGCTAGAAAATATCACCTCATCAAAACTGAAACTCTTCTATGTCCAAGTTAACCCTAGTCCTATGCAACAAACCTAAGCTACAGAGACGCTGCATGGTCGTTTAATATATATAATTATATATATAATTATATATATATAATATATATATATATATATATATACGGTATATATATATATATATATATATATATATATATACGGTATATATATATATATATATATATATATATATATATATATATATATATATATATATATATATATATATAGTTTTCTGTAACGAACCACTGCTATGACAAAGGTGAATGGTGTGGTGTTGTTCCTGTATTCTTGCGTAGCGTATTTCTTTGTATCAGATTCCTTTGTATCGTCATATAAAGGTTCTGATCACCCCCATTGTGCCTACTGTCCCACTCGATTGTAGCCAACCCTCTGTCTTCTTTCTTTGTGGCTCTGCTCTCGTTGTTGTTTAGTTTTGCTTTGTTTTTTATCATTCTTTATTTTGTCGTTGGCTATCTTCTGTCTGCATGCATGCCCTCCCCCTCCCCTCCCCTCTCTCTCTCTCTCTCTCTCTCTCTCTCTCTCTCTCTCTCTCTCTCTCTCTCTCATTTAACTCGCTTAACTAGACTATATTGACAAAACTTAACATGGCAACCTATCCTAAATGGACACAGGGTTGAATGTGTACAGCCACACAGTAAATTATAATGTATTAAATCAGCTTAAGGGGAGATAGGCTAATTTATTTGCATATTGTTTTATCTATTTATAATTTTGTTTAGTTTCCTCTCTAGATCTCCACCATACTGTAAACAAAAACAACCCCTACACCCACCTTCAAGATATATTTGTTCATTTTTTGGTAGCAAAATGTACTCCTAAAATTACAGGCTCGCTATCGCTCGCCAGGAAAAAATCGACACCTGACACGAAAAATCTTAATATTGCCACCAAAATGGGGCGAAAGGTCAAACTAATGGGCCGGACATCTTATAATGTGAAAACAACTAATGGCGCTAAACATGAGGAAGAAAGGGGAACAGAAAGACGTCCCATCTCCCCTTTAACGAGGTTAATATAAAAAGTAGTTAATCTCCTGCAAGCAATAAAGATAAACACTTTTCACAAGGAGGCTCAGGGGTATAATCCTCACCAAGCTCATTTCTCTCACTAACGACTCTCATATATTTTTCGAGGCTTAAGAGTATTTCGACACTGAGGGAGCAAAACATTTAATTACCCCTGTGAACTTTCAACAATGTATGTATGTGTGTGTGTATGTATGTATGTATGTATTTACCCAGGCACTTACCCCATAGCTGGGGGCGGCAAAAACGGCTAAGGTTGGATAGAGGATGCCAAAACTCACTTTGGACAGGACCAACCCTCATCCAATTCAACAATACCGGGCAAAAATGTAATACTACTACTACTACTACTACTACTACTACTACTACTAATAATAATAATAATAATAATAATAATAATAATCATTATAATAGACAATAGCCTACGCAGATGACGTGCATTACTTATACTAAAAATACAATCAATAGTACAGTATATAGCCTACAGACGACATACGTTAGTTCAACTATACAATCAATAGTACAGTATATAGCCTACAGACGACATACGTTAGTTCAACTATACAATCAATAGTACAGTATATAGCCTACAGACGACATACGTTAGTTCAACTATACAATCAATAGTACAGTATATAGCCTACAGACGACATACGTTAGTTCAACTATACTCAACAAGTCATAAATAGTATACACAGACAGTATACTATAATACAGCGATGACAAATATTTATAAATAATAAATACACATGATATATATTATAATAGTTCTGCTATGGTCCCAAGTTAGCAGAGATGTGTATATATACGTATATATGCACAGGAAAGCAAAACAAGCCCTACCATAAATTTGGAAGTCTGAATGGAGTTTGGGCTTAACCCTACCTGAGTGGGTAATTATATGTGGGTAGTGAACAAAGCAAGAGGGCAAAACATAAATCGTCGTATATAATATATATATATATATATATATTTTTTTTTTTTTTTTTTTTGGGGGGGGGGGGGGCCAAACTCGGAGGCCCCCTCCGAGTAAAATACAAAACCTTCCCGAAATTAATATATTGGATAAAACAGCATCGCATCGGCTGACGTCCACGAAACTTTTGTTATTACTCTCTGGATTAACCCTTTCAGTATATGACGAGGTTCTGCTTTTTAGTCTGGTTCACTGTACAAATATTGGCTTAAGGAAGGTATGAAAAGGGTAATAATTGAGGTGTCCCTAAGTGCTTAATTAATTAAGAGAAGTATTTTGGCTTCACTGTTTAACTTTTTCACTACCGGAGACGTTTTTTAATATCTATTTTTTTTCTATGTTCAGACAATTTTATGCAGCTTAGGAAAGAACGGTGATCATTATAAGGGTTAATTGAAATAGTGTGTAGCTTTGTAATTGCTAGAGGACCTACCTAAGCTCAACATAATCGTCAAATAGTAGCCAGAATACTGTATAATGAGAAAGACGTGGTACTAAAGTGGGTCAAAACATAAATATATACATTTATAAGAAGTAAAAAAAAAGAGTATATATAGCGCCCAAAACAGTTTACCTTTTAAATGAATGTTGGTGGAGATTTACCCATTTCATAAAGTGAGAAACAACTCGTAAACATTGAGAGGGAAAGCACTAGCATTATAACCAACTTTATTGTATTTACCTTATTCATACCCTTGATATTTTCCACTGTACACTCGGATACCATAGTCTCTAGCCCACTCATTTATATTTGTGCACTTCACCTATTTCTAATTATGGAAGTATATCTCTGGAAACGAATTTATGAATATCATTTTCTATAAATCAACTATAAAACTAGTTATACTATTTATTGAAAAGCAAGTTCTATCCCCAAATCAGTCCAGATAGTTATAATTGCATAAACAAGAACAAAGGGGGTTCACAAATTCGTATGAGTGGGGTAGAGACTATGGTATCCGAGTGTACCATTAGACGATAATATATATACAAACTAATGCCTACTCGTAGATAAAACATGGCAATTAGAATCCAAATATATTGTATATCATTAAATTAACATTTCAAACACAAATATATATTGCTCATACACCAAATCATTCATCTACAAATACACCGAAAATAAAAACCTTCCATAAATATAGCTCTATAACGAATCCAATTACATCACCCTTTGCATATTAACCCTTTCAGTGTTCGATGACGCATTTTTTATTTTATTCTAGTCACCATTAAACTATTTTATTCAGTTTTGGAAAAAAGAAAAATAAAGGAAAGAAAATCAAAGTCAAAATATCAAATTAAAAAGTTGACAGAATGAATTTAAACACCATTAGAGAAGGAGCACTTTATTGACAACGTTTCGCAGATCCCTGAAGAAGCTGTCTGCGAAACGTCAATAAGTGCTCCCCCTCGAATGGTGTCCATGTGTTTTCTTAACCCCTTCTGTACCGGCAACGTCTAGTTTATTTGATTTTAGCTTCATTTAGACGATTTTATGAAGCTTAGGAAGGATATATGGTAGCTAAAAGGATTAATTGAGATATTTTGTAGCCTTTTAAAGGGTAGACGTTTTTCCTAAGCTGTACACAATCGTCTAATAGTTGACAGATTATCATGAAAGTACATCACCGGTAGAGAAGGAGTTAAGGCATTCTCCATTCATACAATGTTGTAACAACTGGATTTATACTGTTGTAAATTGCAATTTTGTGGAAAGCAACTCCAAGGAAATGAATTCCAAAGCAAAATGTAGTATTTCTGAGGATAAGTCAAATTTGATAAGCGATATTTCTACATTGTGGAGGAGAGAGTAAATATTCACGGTCGATTCCAGTTGCCATGGAGAGGTGGCACAATCGTCTAATAATAGCTAGCATATAATAAACAAACGCATCATCGTATCCTGAGGGGGGTAAAAACAACCTATATTCTTCAACACATCCATTATCGTCGGTGAAGATTAATTCCTAGTTTCAAAAGTCTCTAATTTTAATCGGTTTATTTTTTATCTGACTGTAAACTGGATCCTTTGCAACTGATATCGATACTGAATAGATAAATATGAAACTCGTATGTCTCTGCATTATATAAAATACCAAATTTTCATAATTAACAACCTATTTCACTTCAAACTCTTCTTAGTAACCAAGAAATTAAAATGAGGACATTGCAATTTACCTTCATCTGAAAATAAACAGACTGAAGATAAATCCGCGCAAAGAACACTAATCACTGGGTATAAATGTAAATGGCATTATCCTCAGGGTTTTAATATGAAATGAATGTTGCTTGTGTAACTAATCACGACTGTCAAGTGAGGAGATGACTACAAGTGATTCATTTTGGCACACACACACACACATATATATATATATATATATATATATATATATATATATATATATATACCGGTATATAATATATATATATATATATATATATATATATATATATATATATTTATATACTGTATATATATATATATAAATATATAAATATTTATATATATATATATATATATACACACACGCTATTAGTACTTAAGGTCGTAGCACACTGACACGAAAGCCCCTCCAGGCGAGTTCCCGACTCGAAATTTCAGCCTGATACGGCGAATCGGCAAATTAATCGTGGATATCGGAAATTAGCCGTGGGTGACTCTCACGGTCCAAGCAGCAACGTATCGGGGGTCGATACGAGATTTTGAGCTGTTCAAAAGTTTGTGGGAATCCCCCGGCAACTGTAAAAAATCGTCTGAGTCTGGTCTCCATCACGAACTCGCCGTATCACAATCGTGTGGTCCATCTCAAAGACGTATGGTCCGTATCATAGCCGTATGGCCCGTATCAACGTCGTCTGGTGCGTAAGCCTGCCGTGCGGACCGTATCTCTTCCGTGCGGAAAATTGGCAACGGTCGAGTTGGCAACCGCTCATCTAGCCTCAATCCGGTTGCACGTCTCACGGCGTTGATACGGCATCGATACGATTCTTCTGAGTCGTATCGCAGTCTTTTGGGTCGTATCTTATCCGGGGACTAGTCTCGTACCCTTCGCATGACTTTTCCTATCTTCTTCGTAGCATTCGTTTCTCCACCGTATCGGCATCGCTACGGTCTTACCAAGTTGTGCGGAAGAGATACGGTAGAGATACGACTCTAACGATGCCAGCTATTTTCGCCTCGATCTCTAGCAAATTTGCCAAGACACAGGATTAGTATGTGTCGTGGGTGTTCGTGCCAGTCTTGAAGGAGCTGTCGTGTCAGTGTGCAACGACCTTTAGACAGATCTACACGTTTTTTTCTGCAACTTTGATATGGCAGGCACTAAAATACACCTTCATAAGAGTTCTGCCACCAACCAATAATAATCCTCCTCCAGTCTAGTCCCGGTACCTGTGTAAGATACCCTCACCAAGTGGCCGGAATATAGTGGAGGATCAGAAGTTCCGTAAAAAAATCCTTCGCTTATAATATTCACCATTAACCCTATTTGGTCCAAGAGGGGGAGGGTTTGACCTTCCCTGTATCACTCCCTTAATTTAGACATTTTAAGGCATTTCACCCTATTTGTTTGGCAATAACTAGAGGCTTCATCCCATTCTGGAATCCAATTTCTTTCTTGGCCTAGCGATAGCGAACCTGTAACTTATACAGAAATCGGCATTTGGCCGGGACATATTTCTACCGAAAAATGTACAAGTTTAGCTTGAAGGGGATCTGGGTGGGCATTTTAGAGTTGAAGGCAGTCTGGGAAGGCGTGATTGTAAAGCCATTTCAATTATTTCCGATGAGGGTTACAGCAAAGACGACCTGCATCATAGTTATACTAGAATTTCATGATTAAAACACATTTCACTAAAAAATTTACATAATAGCTGAGTAATCAAGATGAAGACTTGACATTTTACCGTCAGTCATAACAAAAAATAAAACTATATCTGCAACTTTGAGACTGCTATAAGTAATAATCCAATACTACTACTATTACTATGACACTTTACATGCACCCAGCCAACAGTATGGACAAGCCCACCCACCGCTGGTAACACACGTAGCCAAGATTAATAGTAACTATCACTACCATAATGATTTACCAAATAAGACCACTTTCCTATTTTGTTTTCTTTTTTATTAAGTGACAATTACAAAGTGGTGTACAATCTATCTTATTCTAGTTCCCTTATAATTTATCTTATTGTACCGGTACCTCCTTACATTCAACCTAGATGTTCCCCAATTCGGCCCTCCGCCACGGCCATTTCAAAGTCCAAGTCTCTCACTCTTGTCCTCTGTAGTGGGGAGGACCTTGTACCCCTGAGACACTGGAGAGCAGACCTGAGGAGAGATAAAGAGAGCCGGCATCTCATCCAAGTTATGACTTGGCTTCTATGCGGGCGCTTTTTCTCCGATATTTGTTCAGCTAACCTGGCATAGAAGACACTTGCAGAAGGTCCCATTCCTCCCGACGATGAGAAGACCAGAGAAGTAAAGCTTCCTTGATCCCTGTTCAAAATTCTTTCTTCATAAGCGCGTTTCTTCTCACTTTCGTTTCTCAAGTATGCCGCCTTGAGTCCTCGCTCCCGATATGTTCCAAATAAGACCACACACACACACACACACACACACACATACATACAAGTAATAAACGTGGCCATTCATCATACTCATGATCAAGATCATAATCGTTTAGCACATAAGACACCGCACATCACACACACCACACGCAACACACAAAGACATAGTTAATATTGAGGAACAAATAGTTTAGCTCAGAGTTAACACACACACAGGTGAAGCATATCCTTATGATATATTATCAGAATATAATTATTTAAGATCCACACACACACACACACACACACACACATACGTACGTACATTCACAGGTGACACAGATGGCTATAATTCCACGAACTTAACTATTTAGTATTGAAGATCACACATTCACCCACAAACACACCCACTTACACACTCACTCACGTGCACGCGGGCCGTTTATCAGTCACACACACACACACACATACAAACACACACACACACACACACACACTCAAATTGAGAATTATAAACCAATATAGTAATTCATTGTTGAAGACCAACTACACACACAGGTACTACACAAAACAGTAATTAACCCCCCCCCCCCCCCCGCTCACTTACCTATACAAGACACACGCACACTCAAAACAGCCACAAACTCATAATCAATGCAGCTTCACATAACATCCATACACCCGCACACACTGACACACACACCCACACACATACAGCAAACCCACACACACACCTACACAGCACACCCGCACACATACACACCAGCACACACTGACACACACATACAACACACGTTCGAGCCCCTGGCATTCGAAACTTCAGGAGTCTTCGGCCCTACCACCCTTAAGATGGTGAATGAAATAGGCCGTAAAATCAGAGAAGTTTCAGGAGAACCCCGGGAAACCCTCTGGCTCAAGCAAAGACTAGGGATGGCTATCCTCCGGGGCAATGCCACCAGCGTCATGAGCTCAGTTCGACAGGACTTGGTCATGCCACTGTGTGAGGCCCGGGCAGGAGTGGTGTATCCGTAGTCTTTCCACAGTAGGGTAAAACAAAACATAAACTTTATTTGTATGTAACATGGGTGATGCACATAAATAAAAGGGGACACACTCGATCAAACTGACACAGCCACACAACACATCCGCGCAAACTGACACATCCACACAACACACGCCTACACACCCACGCAACATATCCGCACAAACCGACAAACCCACACAACACACCCAAACACACACATACAACACACCCAAACGCACACATACAACACACACAAACCCACACATACAACACACACAAACACACACATACACACACACACAAACAGACACATACAACACACCCATACAACAAACCCGCAGACAGCATCCACACACACAGCATCCACATACACCCATGCACAGCATCCATACACACACGCGCACACTGCATCCACACTATCACCCGCATACAGCATCCACATCAAACCGCACGCCCACACACAGCATCCACACGCTCACCCGCACACAGCATCCAAACACATCTGCACACATCATCCACATACACACCCGTACACAGCATCCATATACACACCTGTACACAGCATCCACACTATCACCCGCATACAGCATCCACAGCAAACCGCACGCCCACACACAGCATCCACACGCTCACCCGCAAACAGCATCCAAACACACCTGCACACAGCATCCACATACACACCCGCACACAGCATCCACACACACCTGCACACAGCATCCAAACACACACCCGCACACAGCATCCACATACACCTGCACACAGCATCCAAACACACCCGCACACAACATCCACATACACACCCGCACACGACATCCACACCCACCCACATACAGCATCCACACACAGCATTCACACTCACACACAACCGTACATACCATCCACGCCCACACACACCATCCAAATCCACACATCTACACCCACACACAACATACACGCACACCCACACCCACACAACATTTACACACAACCAAACACAGCATCCACACCCACACGCAACATCCACACTCGCACACATCTACACACACACATACACACAACATACACAAATACCCACACACACAACATCCACACCCACACCTATACACAACATCCACACTCACACCCGTCCACAATATCCACACCCGTACACAACATCCACATACACACCCATACAAAACATCCACACCCATACACAACATCCACACCCGTACACAACATCCACACCCACACCGGTACACAACATCCACACCCACACCCGTACACAACATCCACACTCGTACACAACATCCACACCCACACCCATACACAACATCCACAGCCATACACAACATCCACAGCCATACACAACATCCACATACACACTCGTACACAACATCCACACCCGTACACAACATCCACAGCCATGCACAACATCCACATACACATCCGTACACAACATCCACACCCATACACAACATCCACACCCACACCCGTACATAACATTCACACCCGTACACAACATCTACACTCGTACACAACATCCACACCCGTAATCAACATCCACATACACACCCGTACACAACATCCACACTCGTACACAACATCCACGCCCACACCCGTACACAACACCCACATTCGTACACAACATCCATACCCGTACACAACATCCATACCCGTACACAACATCCACACCCACACACAACATCCACACCCGTACACAATACCCATACACAACATCCACACCCGTACACAATATCGACACACCCATACACAACACCCGTACACAACACCCACACCCACACACAACATCCACACCCACACCCACAAACAACATCCACACCCACATATAACATCCACACGCGTACTCAACATCCACACCCATACACAACACCCACACACAACATCCACATCAGTAAACACCATCCACACCTGTACACAACATCCACACCCGTACACAAAATCCACACCCACACACAACATCCACACCCATACACAACATCCACACCCACACACAACATCCACACCCACATATAACATCCACACCCATACACAACATCCACACCCACACACAACATCCACATCCACACCCGTACACAACATCCACACCCACACACATCCACACCTGTACACAAAACCACACCCACACACAACATCCACACCCGTACACAACATCCACACCCACACATTTCCACACCTGTACACAACATCCACACCCACACACAACATCCACACCCATACACAACATCCACACCCATACACAACATCCACACCCACATATAACATCCACACCCGTACACAACACCCACACACAACATCCACACCCCTACACAACATCCACACCCGTACACATCCACACATAACATCCACACACTTTACACAACATCCACACATAACATCCACACCCGTACACAATATCCACACCTGTACACAACACCCACACCCGTACACAACACCCACACACGACATCCACATACACACCCGCACACATACACACCCTAGACAAATATCTCGCATCAAACCCGCGACTGACTGCGTTTGTAAATGAATAACTTTATTTTATCCCCCCCTCAGTTACTAACCCATCTGTCCCCTACTAACTTCCTAATCCTGCCACGGACATTAGTTCCAGGGCAGTAATTCCCTTTCCAATGTTCCCTTACCCACTCTAAACCACTGTTTGGACACTTGATCCTCAGTGTTTTGGAGGACAAGCAACCTAGAAGGGTCACTAGATTTGTTGTTGCTTGATTTCCTTTGTACTTTGTACATACACACACATCATCCACACACAACACCCACACCCGTACACAACACCCACACCCGTACACAACACCCACACCCGTACACAACATCCACATCCGTACACAACACCCACACCTGTACACAACACCCACACCCATACACAACACCCACACCCGTACACAATATCCACACCCGTACACAACACTCACACCTGTACACAACATCCACACCCGTACACAACATCCACACCCGTACACAACACCCACACCCGTACACAACACCCACACCCGTACACAACATCCACACCCGTACACAACACCCACACCTGTACACAACACCCACACCCATACACAACACCCACACCCGTACACAACATCCACACCCGTACACAACACTCACACCTGTACAGTAGTGTACACAACATCCACACCCGTACACAACATCCACACCCGTACACAACACCCACACCCGTACACAACAACCACACCCGTACACAACACCCACACCCATACACAACACCCACACCCATACACAACATCCACACCTGTACACAACATCCACACCCGTACACAACACCCACACCCATACACAACACCCACACCCGTACACAACATCCACACCCGTACACAACACCCACACCCGGACACATCATCCACACCCGTACACAACACCCACACTCGTACACAACACCCACACCCGTACACAACATCCACACCCGTACACAACATCCACACCCGTACACAACACCCACACCTGTACACAACACCCACACCCGTACACAACACCCACACCCATACACAACTTCCACACCCGTACACAACACCCACACCCGTACACAACACCCACACCCGTACACAACACCCACACCCGTACACAACATCCACACCCATACACAACATTCACACCCGTACACAACACCCACACCTGTACACAACACCCACACCCGTACACAATATCCACACCCGTACACAACATCCACATCCGTACACAACACCCAGACCCGTACACAACACCCACACCCGTACACGACATCCACACTCACACCCGTACACGACAGCCACACCCGTACACGACACCCACACCCGTACACAACATCCACACCCGTACACAACACCCACACCCGGACACATCATCCACACCCGTACACAACACCCACACTCGTACACAACACCCACACCCGTACACAACATCCACACCCGTACACAACATCCACACCCGTACACAACACCCACACCTGTACACAACACCCACACCCATACACAACACCCACACCCGTACACAACTTCCACACCCGTACACAACACCCACACCCGTACACAACACCCACACCCGTACACAACACCCACACCCGTACACAACACCCACACCCGTACACAACATCCACACCCGTACACAACATCCACACCCGTACAGAACACCCACACCCGTACACAACATCCACACTCGTACACAACACCCACACCCGTACACAACATCCACACTCGTACACAACACCCACACCCGTACACAACATCCACACTCGTACACAACACCCACACCCGTACACAACATCCACACCCGTACACAACATCCACACCCGTACAGAACACCCACACCCGTACACAACATCCACACTCGTACACAACACCCACACATAACATCAGCTCCTTCCAAGAAACCCGCGTAGCTATTGGCCAAACAGTATATCACTCACCAGGACAGCCCCCCTCCCCTCTCTCTCTCTCTCTCTTTCTCTCGCACACTCACTCTCTATCTCTATCTATCTCAGTTTAATTGGTTTCTCTTCCTCTCTCATTTATCGTCACTCTCTCTTTCTTTCTCTCTCTCACTTTAAATGCTTTATTTTCCTCTCATATTGTATATTCTTAATTTTTTCATATCTCATATATTATGTCGTCTTAACTCTCTTTTTTGTTCTCTCTCTCTCTCTCTCTCTCTCTCTCTTAATTTAAATGCTTCTTCTTACTCTCATATTTTAAATGTTCTATCTCTTTCATGTCTCTCTCTCTCTCTCTGGTCAAAATAGCTAGTATATTGGCCAACAGTGTGGAATTTGTAGCCCTTCATCAGCGTCCATTGAGAGGAGGCCTACCTACGGTAATATTGTAGGGACGAGGAATTTTTAGAGGCCGGTTCACACTAGCGCAATTATCGGCATTCATGATGAGCAACTTTATCCTGGCAACGAGAGAGAGAGAGAGAGAGAGAGAGAGAGAGAGAGAGAGAGAGAGAGAGAGAGAGAGAGAGAGAGAGAGAGAGAGAGAGAGAGAGACAGAGACAGAGAGAGAGAGAGAGAGAGAGAGAGAGAAGGCAATAATTATCTGTTTATGAAGGTTAAGAATGAAAGGGTCAAATTATATTTCGATTAACCTTCTGATTGTCAACATTCCTTCTTTAGCTGACCGAGATAGTGTAACAGCAGCCAGAGTATAATGCAAGAGTGTGTTATGGTATACAGAAAAGGTTAAGGGGGTAGTGCTTGTTCTTTGGTCTATGTATGTATGTATATATAGCAGGGGGTGGCCGACTTGAGACAGAGCCAGAACAGGGAAAAACAAAACAAAAATACAAATTCACACACATCTAGGTCGCCCAGGAGAAGACCCAGAGACCCAGGCCCATTTGGGGTTTTCCAGCAAAAGATTCGCAGGTCCCAGACCTCCCGGAGAGTTTCCGGTCTCAGCAGGCAGACACTCAGCGATTTCTATATATTTATTAATTAATATATTTTTTAGTTTTCTCGATAGACCTCCTTCAACCTTAAAAAAACACCTCCTATAGGCCTACCCCCTTTCAAGAAAACACACCCTATAGGCCTACCCCCTTTCAAGAAAACACCCCCTATAGGCCTACCCCCTTTCAAGAAAAAATTGTAAATTTTTCAGTAAAACAATGTTCCGGCTGAAGGCCAATTTCTTTTAAATTTACAGGCTCGCTCTCGCTTGCCAGGACTAAATATACCCCAAAATGGCACGAAAGGTCTAAATATTTAACAAAGAAATGGGGCAAAAGGTCGCAAAATCACCAGACTAACGGAACGAACGTCTTAATATGTCAAAACTAATATGCTAAACATAAGGGAGAAGGGGGTCCAGAAATAGCGACTACCTCCCCCTTAAACACCTTCTAATCATAAAAAACAAGATGGTGAACATTAACCCCTTCTGTACCGGCGACGTTCTTTAAATTTTATTCTGGCTACTATCAGACGATTGTATTTAGTTTAAAAAAGGGCCTCCAGCCATTAACAGGCATCGAACTATCTCACCTAACCCTTTCTACTACCACAGATCCTTGCTTAACTGTGTGCACAATCGCCTAAATATAGCAAAAAACCCAAATACATATATATAAAAGTCGTCGCCGGTACAAAAGGGGTAACTAGTGAATCTCGGTAGTTTGATTTTCTCCAGCAACAATATGTCAGGATGGTTCGGCAGCGTATCGTATCGTAATAATTGGACCCCATAACAAACAAAAATATTCTCCACGACTGTACAATTCTCAGCATATTTTTGTATACAGTTACACCGCCTCTAATTTTTTAACCTTTAAGGGGAGATGGTTGCTTGCTCTGAACCCCCTTCTCCATCATGTTTAGCTCATTTAGATATAAGATTGTTTATGTTCGGCCCAGTAGTTAGGCGATTTTAAGACCTTTCGCCCCATTTCTTTGTCAATATTAAAAAATTTCATACAATTATTTTACGTGTCGATTTATTCCTGACGAGCGATAGCGTGCCAGCAATTTTAGAGAAACCGGCCTTCGGCCGAGAAATTTTTCTACCGAAAAATTTACAAATCTATTTTTAAGGGGGATCTTGGGGTGTGGTTTATTAAGCTTGATGGAGGTCTAGGGAGGAAACTAAAACAATATTAAAAGGATCGACAAATGAGCAAATAAGTACGGCCAAATGGGAGATTGTGCTTAATGCCAAGTGGTGAGTTATCTGGGCTATAATAGGGTATAGTGTTGTGTCGTTTAAGGGGAGACTCACCGTTTGTTTGGTCTATTAATTCATTTATTCATATATTCTTTTAGTTTCCTCCCTAAACCTCCATCAAGCTTAGAAAAACACCCCTAGTTAGGCGATTTTATGACCTTTCGCTCAATTTCTTTGTCAATATTAAAACAATTCATACCATTATTTTACGTGTCGATTTTTTCCTGACGAGCGATAGCGTGCCTACAATTTTGGATAAATTTGTACATTTTTCAGTAGAAACATTTCCCGGCCGAAGGCCGGTTCCTCTTAAAATTGACAACGAAATGGGGCAAAAGGTGTTAAAATGGCCAAACTAATGGGCCGTACGTCCTATAATCTCAAAACTAGCGGGGCTAAACAATAGGGAGAAGGGGGTCCAGAAAAACGGTCTGCCTCCCCTTAAGTTCGATACTGATTAACACGGTTGGTTCGCCCTTTATGCGCACGGCAGTATTATCGAGTGTACTATAAACAAAATGGGTAAATTGCCATATCCCCATCATGATTCCTCGGCTGTTACAGAGATTTTGAAGCGAAATATGTCGGTGATTGTGGAAACTTGGTATTTATATGATACAGAGACACAGTAGTTTCATATATTGCCATTAGGTATCGACAAATCAGCTGCTAAGTTATAAATAAACGGAATATAATAGCTATGGCGCTACTTGATGATAATCGTAGGAGAATGAACATTAATCGAGGGAATCCATTAATCGAGGAACGTATAGCCTCCAATGTTACATCAGCATGGCATAATCGTTCAATAATACTGTATATGCAACTCTTATCACTACAGACGATTGTAAAAGAGAAGAGGTAGGTGAAAAAAACGGAAAACCATATAAACAAATCGAGTTACTTATCCGATCCCCCTTCCACTCACTTACAATGGTTCCATAGGGATTGGGCCCATACGGAATATACGGAATTGGGCCCATACGGGATTGGGCCCACGGGATTGGAACCTAACCTAACCTAACCTAAGTGGGCCCAATCCAGTGGTCACCACTTACAATATAGTCGTAGATAATGTATATTACAAATCGGAGGAATAATTTAAAAAATATCGGAGGTCCATAAACATAGCCGAGAATATGAAAGTGTGTGAGATTTACAGAGGAGGGTATAGCAGGAGAGACTGGTGTGGGGGTGGGAGGGGGGGGGGGGGGGCAGTCTGGGGATGGCAAGGGGAGATTTTTACTTAAGGATATTTTTCGGGACTCCCTTCTCCCTCATGCTTAGCTCATTAATGTTGAGATGTTAAGACGTTCATCCCATTAGCCTGGCCATTTTAAGACCTTTCGTCAAATTTATTTGTCCATTACAAGACCTTTTGTGCTATTTAGGTGTGGATATTTTCCTGGCAAGCAATAGAGAGCCTGCAATTTAGGAGAAAGCTGCCTTCGGCCGTGACATTTTCTTTTCGAAAAATTTAAAAATTTATCTAGAAGGGAGGTCTTGGAGGCATTATTTTAAAGCTTGATGGAGGTCTAGGGAGCAAACTAAAAACCTCTCCTTAACCTCTAAAGCGTGATAGGCCTGATGGAAGTATATGTATAGCATACGCGATAGGCCTCACAGAAGACAGCCCATGAAATTATATTCAAAATACGTCCCACAGGCACTCAAATGGAAGCAATATGTGATTAGGTAGTATAATCACTCTCCAGTACTTCCTTCTTCTCCCCTATATGTGTAACAACCCACCCACCCCCTCCCTCTCCTTCCCCTTCTTTTTTCCCCCACTTCCCTCCTCCTGAATTATTGGCTATTATTCCTCCTATTTTTGTGATTCCTCCCTTTCCGAGCACAACATATGGTGAGTAAGACTCCCTCCTCCCCTTCCCATCCACGGAAGAGAGCTGCAGGGCCAGTATCTCTCAAGCACTCTTAGCAAGCAGACGTATTTTGCACGCTCTCTCTAGCCACCAACCACCCCCTCCCACCGCAAATATAAGTTTTTCACTAGATATTTGCTGTTTACAGATATTTTCTGGTCTTCACTGATCATAATATGTTCATCATATAATTAAAATAAATCCACATGGAGAAGAAATAATGCTTTATATGGTAAATATATATAACAAATTCTGTCAGAATTGAAGTTATTTTTCACGCATATGCATCACTTTTAAACTCCTCAATTGCGCGCTCCTTGGGTTAATGAGGCTCCACCAACATATGACTACGATTGTATGCTTGGGGTTAGGGAGATTGTGATGGCTACTATTGTTATTGTTGAAATTATTATTATTATTATTATTATTATTATTATTATTATTATTATTATTATACGAATCGAATCGATAGAAAATGCAGGATATAAATTAGATAACGTGGATATATGTAACTTAGATAATGAAAAGATTTGAGAGTCATCCTCAATTGTAATCTGAAACCAAAAACTCAATGCATCAGTGTTCAAAATAAGGCAAATAGAGTTCTTGGATTTATATCTAGAAATGTGAATAACAAAACAGCAAACGTAATCTAGATATGTTAAGTAGCGTTAGTGAGGCCACATATGGATTATGGTGTTCAATGTTGGTGTCCTTATTACAGAATGGACAGATTCCTAGGAGAGAGTACAAAAAGAAGAATGACAAAAAATATCCATAATATTAGAAATCTTTCATATGAAGAAAGGTTAAAGAAATTAGGCTTACATTCGTTAGAGAGACACAGAGTTAGAGGGGATATGATAGAGGTGTTCAAGTGGGTAAATTGGATTAATGAAGGGGACATGAAAGTTGTACTGAAGCTCAGTGATAGCGAGAGAACTCGAACAAATGGTTTCAAATTGGATAAATTTAATTTCGTACAAGATAAGGGCAAATATTGGTTTGGTAACAAAGTTGTAGAATAGGCTACCTTAGCGCCTTAGGCGCCAAGAACGGTGAAAGAGCTTCAAGATCAAATTAGTTAGGCATATGGAAGGGATGGGTTGAGTGTGAGAGGGATCTGCCTTGTATAGGCCAATCGGCTTTCAGCAGACTCTCATTTTTCTTAATTTAGTTTTCTTCATATTATTACAATTGTTTATCATTATATTAATGTTGTTGTAATTATTATTTGTAATACTATATATTATTATACTGAGAGCATGAGAGTTAGAGAAGACAGTAAAGCAGGAGAGACGAGGGTGACAGTCTGGGAATGTTAAAGAGGCTCCACAAATATATGACTACGATTGTATGCTTGGTGCTTGTCCTGGGGATTTATTGTTATTATTACTGTCATTGTCTTTACTGTTATTATTATTATGATCATCATCATTCTGTGTGCATGTGTGTGTGTGTGTGTGTGTGTGTGTGTGTGTGTGTGTGTGTGTGTGTGTGTGTGTGTGTGTGGGCGCGCGCGCATTTACATCTGTCTGTATCTATGTACTTCAAAAGTTGCCTGCATATTCAAGCATTATTTATTATAATTTGCCTCTTCATCTTTCATTTCTGCTCACAATCCCAGTACAGTATATATACTGTGTATATCCTAGTATTTAAAATGTGTATACTGTAATCTTATAATTGTATACATAATATTAAGTTCGATTAGTTATCGTAGTATGATTATATTTTAATCTTAAGTTTATTTAACGTCAAGCGAGCCAAGACATTTCCAATTGACTGTATTGTGTGTGTGAGTGTGTATATGTGCATATGTGTATGTGCGTGTCTGATTGCAAGAGAGAGAGAGAGTTACAAGGAATAGCTAGTATCTCGGAGACCTTGCAGTCCATTCCGAGGAGATACTCGAAGTGGAAAGAGAGAGACTATTTAGTGCACTACACTCATTACAGAGTGTGTAAAATACTATCTACTCTCTTCTTGAACTGCTCTACTGAAAAACTGTTTACAACTTCTGAGGGAAGTTTGTTCTAGGTAGAACAGATCGTATATGTGAAAACGTTTCCACAAATACTAGTGCTGAACCTCTTCAATTCTAATTTCCAGCCATGGTTGCGTGTTGTATTCGTATTGAGGCTAAACATTTTGCTATAATCTACATTGTCAAACCCATTAAGTATTTTAAAAACTTCAATGAGCTGACCTCGTAGTCTGCGTGTCTCCAACGGGAAGAGATTAAGAGTTCTCAACCGGTCCTCATAGCTCAGTCTTCTAATCGATGGAATAAGTTTTGTAGCCCTAGCTTGTACTCTTTCCAGTCGCTCTATAACTTTCCTAAGTGCTGGAGACCAGAATTGAACAGCATACTCTAGGAGAGGCCGTATCAGAGCGTTGTTAAGTGTGAGGACTATTTCCTTATTTCCATACTTAACTTGCCTCTTAATATAGCCCAATAATTTCTGAGCTTTCTTCTCTACATCAATGCACTGCTTGGAAAACTTTATGTCACTGCTAATCAGATCACCCAAATCCTTTTCCAAGCCAGTTTTGACATTAGCCTGCAGGGGGGGAGAGAGAGAGAGAGAGAGAGAGAGAGAGAGAGAGAGAGAGAGAGAGAGAGAGAGAGAGAGAGAGAGAGAGAGAGAGAGAGAGAGAGAGAGAGAGAGAGAGAGAGAGAGAGAGAGAGAGAGAGAGAGAGAGAGAGAGAGAGAGAGAGAGAGAGAGAGAGAGAGAGAGAGAGAGAGAGAGAGAGAGAGAGAGAGAGAGAGAGAGAGAGAGAGAGAGAGAGAGAGAGAGAGAGAGAGAGAGAGAGAGAGATTGTCCCTACATAGTGACTAACTAAAAGCTAAGCTCCAAGGACACACTCATACGAATGCACGAATGCACATACACACATACACAAAAACACTCAAGAATCCGTGTGCATATGTCCCCCTCCTGTAAGCATTTTTATTAACGTAATTACTCTTGTTGTGAGTAGGCTTTGCCGTCACCGGAAAGCCTTTGTAGAAGTACACTTAACCCAGTTAATTGATACCCCGTTATCCAGTAGATTAATTCTGGAGGGTTTAAGTGTTTTGTTCACCGGCTTAATAGTTCGAGGGTTTGGAATTAGCGTACCGTTGTTGCAGATCTAGCCTATCTTGTAGTCCAATATTAAGTGCCCTTGTTTATATCGTTGTGCCGGTCGTAACAAATGGTGACCTTAGTCCAGGATATAGTGAACTGAGTTTTGCAGGATTTTTTGGGGGGAGAAATCTTATTTGCCATTTTTGGGTTCGATTTTATTTCTCGCAGTGTTCATTGTTTTTGAGGATATATGGAACTTGTTGGAGTTTATTGGTGACCTAGTATTGCACTTAAAAACATCTTCGAATATTTTTTGTGAATAAAGCTACGCGAGAGTTTGGCTACTTTTGTCTTGACTTGGGATTTTTTTTTTTTTGACTCATCATGTCGTCACTGGACGGGTTTGAGCATAGTGAGGGCACAGTGCGAGAGACAGGCGAGAACGTGGAGAAGGTGGAGTTGGTTGACGGCGTTCGGGTGGTGAACAGTGAGGAGGATGCTCGGAGGTTTTTGGAGGAGCCTGTGTCGGCGGACCGGGTGTCGGGGCTGGACCGGTACGGACTGCAGTGTATAGCCACGGTCTTAGGGTTTTCTTGCAATAGCGGTTGGTCAAGAAGTGAGCTGGTTACCTATGTGCTGGGTGGGGGGCATGAGGCTTCGGGTGGAGCGGGAGCTGGGGCACCTTTGTCCCAGCCCCCATGCCACTCAACTCCTATCATGGCGCCCCCTCGGGTTCCGGAGCCGAGTACGTTCCCGCAGGCCGATGTCCGCTGGCGGTTGGGTAAGCCTCTAGGTGACTCACTGGGTGGGTCCCCGGTAGTAGCACCCCCTCCTCAGGGTTTGTCTTCCGAGATGTTGTTTCAGCTCGAGCTCGCCAATCTTAAGCAGCAGGAGCGACAGGCCGAGCTCGAGCAGCGAAAGCATGAGGCTGAGCTCAAGTATCAGGCATAGTCTGCAAAGTATTGTGCCGATGTTGACCTAGAGAAAACTCGGATAGAGGTGACGGGGAACCGTTTCGTCCAGGGGGGTCGACCCCATGACCAGTCCCTGTCGCATCTACTAAAGTTGGTTCCAGTGTTTGATGAGTCAGGAGTTACAGAATTCTTTCTCCGTTTTGAGAAAAAGTGCCGGGAGCACCAATGGCCCGAGGAGAAGTGGGCAGCCCTTGTTTCTTCACGATTGACGGGGAAAGCACTCAAGGCGTACGATGCTTTGCCCCTAGATTCCTGTGTGAATTATGAGGCATGAAAGAGGCTGTCCTGAGGGCGTATGAGTTGCAGCCAGAGACCTATAGGCTGAAGTTTAGGGCTGTTCCTAAGAGAAAGGAGAGTACTTTCCAGGAACACGCTAGAGATCTATCAGATGCGTTTGAGAATTGGTTGAGGTCGGAGAAAGCAACTACTTTTGATGCGTTGAAGCAATTAGTGTTGTTAGAACAATTCTTTAAATGCACTGGCAGTGACTTGACTCTTAACCTGAAAGGAAAGCAACCTAAAACTCTGCAGGAGGCGGCTGAGTTGGCTGACCTCAGTTTGTCGTTAATTCGTGGGTGCGGGTCTGCCCAGAGAGCTGAGGTAGGTAACAAGGGGCGTACCACCCCACCCCCCCGACCTAATGATACAACAAATTATCCTACTAAGAGCACTGTTGCCAATTTTGAACCCAATTCGAAATCCTTCTCGTTAAAGAAAGGCCAGGGCCCTTCCCGACCCCAGGGGAAGTCAATGAGTGAGGTGGAGTGTTTTAAGTGCCATAATTAGGGGCATATTGCGCGCTCTTGTCCGAGCACACAGTCTACAGCGGTGGTGTCTCTAGGGAGCAACATCGGGGTGTCTTTGAGGTCTTCCGCGTTTGCCCGGGGTAAATCGTCGGTTGCGAAGTCACAGTCGGTGAAGAAGCATAAGGAGGGCTCGATAGAACTTCACTGGTAAGCCTATTAACGCAGCTCGGGTTGTAGTGGTTCAAGGCATCAATGCTGTGCGGTCTTACCCGCTGGTGAGAGTGGAGCTTGTGGTGGATGGTGTGACACGGGAGTTGGATGTGGGGATTGTAGAGAAATTGCCAGTTGAGGGGGTCGACCTCCTTTTCGGTAACGACTTTGCGGTGCCTACTTTCGAGGTTCCACCCTTAGTCGTTGCCGAGAGGGCGGCCGACACGAGTAGGGAGGGGCAAGAGTGGCTCGAGAGGTGCCAGACGCAGCAGATGGCGTGTACTGTCACCAGATCTCAGTCCGCTCAGGTGTCATAGCCTAGTACCCAGGTTTCAGACCAGCGGAGGAAGGGTCGGAAGGAGAAAGTCGAGGCTGGTGGTCGGGTTAAGAGTTTGGACCCAGCGACACTCCTTGGTGACTCGGTATTTGCACCACTTTTGAGGTCCGGAGTGGTCCCAGAACCTGTCCTCCCTAGTGACATGGTAGGGCGTGATAGCACTCCGCGACAGAAATGTTCCCAGGTGAAACAGACTAGGCTTGAGCAACCCAGTATCGGGGGTGGCCACAAGTTGCTCCAGGAGCCCTTGAACAGGTTGGCACTCTCTGATATACGACGGATGCAACTAGAAGATCCTAGTCTTGAGAGTTGTGGGAACGGGGCTATTTAACTAGATGAGGACGGGGAAGCATGTCATGTGAACCTGTGGAAGGAGGTTGTGAGGCGCCCACCTGAACAGCCTACTGTCCCTGTGTTGGTCTGCAGCGGCCAAGGTGGAGAAGGAGAGGGGGGCAGTGAGGCACAGGTGGAGGAAAGTTGGGATTGTCATGTCTCAGCGGATCAGTGGGCGGGGAACACGAGTCAGGTGGCTGTGGAAGCGCTTGAGTACCTGCCTGAGCAACAGTGTGCAGCGATCCAGCACCTGTTTGGTTTATACCCCACTGTCTTTGCCGAGCACCCAGGCCTCACAACTCATGCGGTGCACGATGTTCCGCTGGCAGGTCACATGGGTGTGAGTAAAACGTTAGCCTCGTTGTCTAGGTTGTTCAAGGTGGGCGACAAGGCTTTGGCATGGTTGTCAGTTCAGGGTCGACCCATGGCTGCTAAGGGTGGTGGTCAGTATCAGGACATTAAGCAGATTGGTGAGGTTAACTATGAAATAGATACGCATGACCGTCGCATAGCCTCCCACTGCTGCCCTATTAAAATGCAACAGCCCTACCATAGACCGACTGTATCTGGCCGTGGCGCTGAAGGTGGTGATGCTGCGCAGGCAGGTGTAGCCGCAAGGAATGCGGGGGTGCGCATGTACGGTATCGGCGGGGAAGCCTTAGCGCTTATGAACTATGGGAGTGACTGCACAGGTGGTACAGATTGTCCCTCTCATGACCTGGCTGTTTTAGGGACAGAGGTGGAGAAGGAGGGAGACTATAGTTGAGAGACTGCGGTCCTGGCTGGGTTGTGGGAGGGCAATGAGCATTTCGTTCTTCGAGATAAGTTGCAACCTCTTGTTCCTAAGCGCCAATAGAAGTTGTTTACTAGGCTGTGGCAGTACGTCCGCATGTCCGCAGTACTCCAGGCCTGATGTCCGGGGGGGCACCCGACATAGAGGCTGGAGACAGTGCAAAGCTCAAATTGGCTCCCTACCATATAAATCCTGCTCAACAGCCTGTCGTAAAAGCAGAGCTGGACTACATGTTGGAGAAGGGTCTGAGGGATAAGGGATATCGTGAGTGGTCGTTGCCAGTGACTTTGTAACCTGAGTTGATTGGCAAGATCCGTGTTTGTGTTGATTGCAAGAGTGTTGGTGCATTATCCCTGACAGACGCCTATACATTACCCAGAGTTGACGACCCCGTAGGCCGCATCGGGGCTGCCTCGTTTATCACTAAGGTGGAAATAGTGAAAGGTTATTGGCAGGTCCTGTTGCCGGCGAGAGCGAAGAGAAGTGCCAGTCTTGTGATTGAGTGAGTTTATCAGTGTCAGGTGTTGTTTTGCTGCCGGAACACAGTTTGGATGTGTGGCATGTTAAGGGCACTGATAATGTTCTGGCTGATTGTTTGTCACGGGAGGGTATGTTTTAAGGAGAACCCTCGCCGTTCAGTCAGTGTTGGTTTGAGTTAGGAGAAAAATTAGGATTGCCCCTGTAGTGCAAAGCCGCCCAAAACACTATTAAAATAATACAAAAACCTCACATAAAAACTCTTTCTTTTGATAGTATATAAGTGCAGTATGTTACAGCAAGAATCTAAGACATTCTGAGTTTTTGTTCTTAGTAGGCTAGGCTTGGTGAAGCTTGCTCGTTGAGCGTAACATTGTTAAGTGATACTATTATTTTGGGAAGTGTTGTGTAGATTTTTTTTTTTATATAATGAAGTGTTTTTACATTTGTGATTGTGCCTTGTTTTTCACAACTTGGGGAGTAGCTGGGTGATGCGGGCTTTGTGGGCATTCTGTCTGGTCAGATGTGGCGTTTACCTGAGGTTAAAACGTCCCACATCTTGGGCAGGGTGGTACGCTGACCAGCTTGCCAGAATGTACTAGTGACTCGCTAGCACTCGCCACGGCAGTGAAATGGGCTATAATAATCGTAGAACGATATTCTTTCTTTCTTAGTATTCATGTTGTCATAGACAGATCAGTGTTTGCCTTTATTCTTGTCTGTGACACTTAGAAGTATTTTATATCCATAGTAGTGATTATAACATGCAGCGCGTGAGAGAGAGAGTTGGAGAGCGAAGAGGCAGTGTGTGTGCGTATGTACGTGTGCATTCCTCGCTCGGTGGGCCCTCTCGCTCGCTATTGGACGGCGGGCCTAGCGTGGTATATGACGTCTGCTTTTCCTGTGACGTAGTGGCCTGTGGTTGGTCGCCGCCCTCCTTGCCCAGTGGTCGGGCTCCTACCCTCCTCTCTCCTCAGAGCATGGCATTGTGCGCTTGGTCCTACATGTCCCTCGCATCCTGTCTCACATCTAACCCCCTTTACTGCTTTGCCTCTCTCTGAACTCCTTCTTTCCAATACTTCTTATCTTTATTCAATTACCCATCCCTTCTGGTTCTCACATACGACTTCCATAGTCGGCCAGTCGTATTACCAGCGCCTGTTCTCACATATATGTTTTGCACTAGCTTTAGAGGTTATTAGAATCACAGTCACATGGAGTCATATTGTTGGGTGCTTCTAATTATTTGGTTGTTCTTTATTACTATTTAATGCTAGACAGTGGAGGGTACCTTTGGTCGTTGTCTGTGTTATGTATGTGGCAAGTCAGAGCCTGTACGACTTCGACGGAGCTAGGTAGCCTGTAGTACACTCTTGTGCATATTTTCCTTTGCGAGCTTAGCAGTATAAAAGCGAAGGGCTTTTGCCTACTCTTGCTTGGATACTTGCCAACTCATTTTGTTGACCTTTGAGGAGCGCCAGGGTAAGACCAGATACTTGAGATCTGGACTTACCAAGAGAGCCTCCTAGTCACTTAACGTAAGATAAGGGAAATCTGTTCAGGGGAGACAGTAGGCTGCGAGCATGCTTGAGCTCTGCCTAGGCTCCCTGTACCTTTATGCTGCTGCTAGACTTTATTAGTAAGAAAGACAGCATTTTGTTTATTAACTTTAACTGCGTATGCTTTAGCGATTATTCACGTATTGTTTTAGCCTAGGTTGATGCATAGTGCACAACCCAGTATGGCTGTTACTTTGGCTAAGGAAGTACTGTTTTTGAGTTGCTGTTATTAGTGCTGTCACAGAGTTGTTGCACCCTCTTGTTTCCATATATATGTATCCTACCTTTTGGTGTATTTAAGATACACGCTTTGGTGTCCTGCCCCTGCATTACTCCTGTTCTATATTCGACGAGCATCTTAGAGCATCAGACGTTTTCAGAAGATTCCATATCTGTTTGCTGTAGGACTAGATTCAAGTGTTTTCATAGAGCATTGAAGAGTTTTAGTGTTGAGCCCAGACTCACACTAAAGATAAGGTAAGCATATAACCTTTAATTAAATCTTGTCATAGTTTATTTAAGCATTGTTATTACTTGAGAGCTTTTTATTAACGTAATTACTCTTGTTGTGAGTAGGCTTTGCCGTCACCGGAAAGCCTTTGTAGAAGTACACTTAACCCAGTTAATTGATAACCCGTTATCCAGTAGATTAATTCTGGAGGGTTTAAGTGTTTTGTTCACCGGCTTAATAGTTCGAGGGTTTGGAATTAGCGTACCGTTGTTGCAGATCTAGCCTATCTTGTAGTCCAATATTAAGTGCCCTTGTTTATTTCGTTGTGCCGGTCGTAACACCCCCACCCCCCTCCTCACACACACACTATTTACATATTCCTGACATGTTTACAGAGCCAGTGATGCAAGGTAGTGTAGGGAGGACGCATAAATATCTATGGGCGACGATGGAAGCCAAACAGAGTGAGTGAGGCTCAAGGGCACAGTGTAATCAATGTCATATAGAGATGTGAGGAGGTGGTGTTAATCAATGTCATATAGAGATGTGAGGAGGTGGTGTTAATCAATGTCATATAGAGATATGAGGAGGGGGTGTTTATTAGTGTGGATCAAGGCTTCACTTGGGCTCTCTCATCTCATCTGTCTGTGTATGTGTGTGTGTGTGTGTGTGTGTGTGTGTGTGTGTGTGTGTGTGTATGTGTGTGTGTGTGTGTGTGTGTTATAATCATCATATGCAGTATGTCGACGAAATATACGTTTGTTTGGTAAATATGATACATGTAGATAGCATAATATTATGTGGGCAAACAATAAGGGACTAAACAACTCTACAGTATAATTATGGATTTGCAAAGCTGGATTGAATAGTGTGAGACATGACAAATGCCACCAAACATAAAGTGAATCGTGATGCATATTGGCCAAGCATGTCGGACATCAAATACTACAGGAAAAAAATAAAATAAATAATAAATAGTTGTGTAAGTGGACACTGTATAGGCTCTCCACTATCCTATCCCTTCTCCCACAAGCCCCGCCTATACTACCAACAGAGACGGGAGGGGATGTACGCAGCCGGATACCTTACCCTCCACGCATGCGCGAAAATGTAAGCCTCCCTTGGCCCCGCCCCCCGTTCCTCGCGTTTAAATAAACCCTTCAAACCGTTCCTGCCAGCTCGCTCTGTAGTACAGTCACTAGAGCTCCCGCCTGGCATCCAGAAATCCAGTGTTCGATCCCACTCGAAGTTTAGTATATTTTTATATTTTTATTTTGTTATTTGTGTTATGTTATATTATATTATATTATATTAGGGTTAGGTTAGGTTAGGTTAAGTTAGGTTAATCTAATCTAATATTATATAATATTTGTACATTTTCGGCAGTGGGCTGGGCCTGGGGTAAGGTATCCGGCTGCGTACAGACCCTCCCAACAAAGACTAGCCTCCTGCAGTGTTCCAAACAAACCTATTAACCCCTTGGTGATCATGATGCGTTTGGACAGTTTAGTCTGGCTATCATTAGACAATTTTATACGGCTTAGGAAGGATCTGTGAGACTTAAAAGGGTAAAGATGGTCTCAATTAACCTTCCGACTGCTCTATACCCTTACTAATCTGAACAAAATCGTCTGATAATAACCAGAATAAACTGGCAAACCACGTCATGGTCTTCAAGGGGTTAATACAATTAAGTAACTGGGCTAACCACCCACCGACCTGGCATTGTAAACCATTCTTAAGTAATTGTGATTGTTCATAATTGTTAATCATTTTCACACGAGAGATTTTATCATCAACTTTCGATTGTCAAAATTTGGTGGCACTAATTCTCTGGTATTTTGCATTGGTAACGGAAACTACACTGAAGATAGATTTATTTAGGAGAAATAAGCATTGACAATATTTACCACACAAGCTGTCAGACCAGTGTTGAGGATATAAGTTGAGGGAAAAAGCTCTCGTGTGATACTGACTTTAGACAACATCATTAACGAAAAGGATAGATAAGTCTTCGTTCACTAATACCATGTGTCCTTATTCCCTCCATATAATATATCTCCTTGGAAAAGACCGCAAGGACTTGGAGACTAACCTTTTCTCTGTAAATCCTTCTAACACCAGCGTTCTTCCTCTCTTTCTTCCTCCATTAAGCCACATCATACGACACCTGTACTCCTACCCCCCCCCCCCCCCTCCCCCTCATTATCTCTCTCTCGCTTTTTTTTTTTCCTCCAATAACTCACATCATATAAAACTAATGCTGTCTACACCAATGACGATCGAACCCCTAACTTCTCTCACTCTCACACACACACTCTCCCCCTCTCTTTCTTTCTTCCTCCATTAACCCACATCATATGACACTGTAACACCGTCTAGACCAATGCCGTACCCATACTCTCACTCTCTCTCTCTCTCTTTTCTCTCTCATCTCCTTTGCCATTATTTACTTTTACTTTTCCTTACTCCAGGTTTTGCTATCTCTACTACAAGTTAAGGTCCACTGACATCAGACTTCAACCTTTTATGTTCGTCCATGAATCTATTAGGTACACTATGATAAGCATATACCATAAGAACAGGCACCTTACATTGAACAGTTACAGCAATAAATGTATGTGAATAATTAACAAATGACAACATTCCACTAATTTCATTACTAATTCGAATACATCATATGCCAGGTTTCATATTAATGTGTCTAATAACCAAACCATTTAACAAAGTTATTAGTTATTTATACATAAGTCAGTATTTTAGTCCTATTTATTAGTTTGTAGAGATCAGATTTGTTTTGCGGAGAACAACATCAATATTGTACTGTCAATGCTGAATCATCTGTGACGTCATAATGCTGTTGCCATATCAACTAGTTTTTAATATTTTTGTTTTTTTTCTATATTCCAACTACTCCCTCTCGGGCATAGGCTGATAGCCTTTACACTCTACCGCTGAACACGGTGAGGCCCGTGAGGTCTTGCTCCAGTTTAGGGAGTGAGACATGCGAAGCTTCACGGCTCGAAGCAATCCCATCTCTGAAGCCGCCTCGCCTCTGCGCTTCACAGTCTCATTCCCCACACTCGGACCCTCACTTTCAGAACGCCACCTATTGAGCAATTAACTCACTAGGCATTGCCCCCCTGTAGCATCTTTTTTTAATATGGGAATATTCATACAATGCTATTTAATCAGGGAACAATGAGGGTATTTTGTTTGGCATTTCGGTGTGCTGTGGTAATGCACTGATACTAGGTAGTAGGTAGCCTACAGCACAAATTCCATCCCAATAATATCTTCCCATTGACATATTGGGATTCGAACCCGGGTCCATTGGATTACCAGTCCAGTGGCAAGACCACTCCGCCACACCTCCCGATATTAGCCAATATTTCTCACAAGCAGCTGTAACAAGTATATATTATAGATGCATAAAATGCCGTCATGTGGAATCCGCAAAGTTAGTTACTAGGTGCCAGTGGTCCTTTAAGTCCTGGCTAGCTCGAATGAGATCACAAAATCTGTGTGGCCAGTGTATCTGTAAGTACATGTATATATCTCCTTGACATACCATCCTCCCTACCCCCACACTCCACACTGACATAACCCCCTACCTCCACCCTCCCACACAGACCAACTTTAACCCCTCCCACACTGACACACCCTCCCCCCTACCCCCACTCTCCCATACTAACATACCCATCCCCCCTCCCACACTGACATACTCTCCCCCCTCCCATAGTGACATCACTACCTCCCTGCCCCTTCCCACACTGACAAAACCCTCCCCCTACCCTCAACCTCCACACACGTTCCACACTGACATACCCTCCCCCTTACCCTCCCACACTGACATACCCTCCCCCACTACCCTCAACCTCCACACATGCCCTACCCCCTACCACACTGACATACCCTCCCCCCCTATACTGACAAAACCGTCCCCTACTACCCCCAACCTCCCACACTGACAAAACTCTCCCCTACCCTCAACCTCCACACACATCATGCCCTCTCCCACACTGACATACCTTCCCTACCTAACCCCCACCTTCCCACACTGACATACCCTCCCCTCAACCTACCACACTGACATATCCTCCCCTCCCTAACCCCCACCCTCCCACACTGACATACCCTCCCCTAAAACCTACCACACTGACATACCCTCCCCTCCTACCTTCAACCTCCCACACTGAAATACCTTCCCTTCCTAACCCCCACCCTCCCACACTGACATACCCTCCGCTCAACCTACCACACTGACATACCTTCCCCTCCTACCCTCAACCTCCCACACTGACATACCTTCCCTCCCTCACCCACACTGACATACCTTCCCCTCCTACCCTCAACCTCCCACACTGACATACCTTCCCTCCCTCACCCCCACTGACATACCTTCCCTCCCTCACCCACACTGACATACCTTCCCCTCCTACCCTCAACCTCCCACACTGACATACCTTCCCTCCCTCACCCACACTGACATACCTTCCCCTCCTACCCTCAACCTCCCACACTGACATACCTTCCCTCCCTCACCCCCACTGACATACCCTCCGCTCAACCTCCCACACTGACATACCTTCCCTCCCTCACCCCCACTGACATACCCTCCGCTCAACCTCCCACACTGACATACCTTCCCCTCCCTAACCCACACTGACATACCCTCCCCTCCTACCCTCAACCTACCACACTGACAAATCCTCCCCTCCCTAACCCCCACCCTCCCACACTGACATATTCTCCCCCCCCCACCAACATACCCTCCCACACTGACATACCCTCCCTCACAAACCCCCACCCTCCCACACTGACAAACCCTCCGCTCCTACCCTCAACCTCCCAATATGACATACCTTCCCTCCCAAACCCCCACCCTCCCACACTGACATACCCTCCCTCCCAAACCCCCACCCTCCCACACTGACAAACCCTCCCCTCCTACCCTCAACCTCCCACACTGACATACCCGCCCTCCCCCACCCCACCCTCCCACACTGACATACACTCCCTCCCTAACCCCCACCGTCCCACACCGAAAAACACTCCGCTCCTGACCTCAACCTCCCACACCAACATACCCTCCCTCCCTACACCCCCACCCTCCCACACTGACAAACCCTCCCTCCCTAACCCTCACCCTCCTACACTGACATACCCTCCCTCCCTAACCCCCACCCTCCCACACTGACATACCCTCCCCTCCTACACTCTACCTCCCACACTGACATATCCTCCCCTCCTTAACCCCCACCCTCCCACACTTACATACCCTCCCCCTCTAAACTAACATTTTCTCACCCCCTACCCTCAACCTCCCACACTGACATATCCTCCCCTCCTACACTCTACCTCCCACACTGACATATCCTCCCTTTCCTAACCCCCACCCTCCCACACTGACATACCCTCCCCTCCTACACTGACATATCCTCCCCTCCTACCCTCAACCTCCCACACTGACATATCCTCCCCTCCTACACTCTACCTCCCACACTGACATATCCTCCCTTTCCTAACCCCCACCCTCCCACACTGACATACCCTCCCCTCCTACACTGACATATCCTCCCCTCCTACCCTCAACCTCCCACACTGACATATCCTCCCCTCCTACACTCTACCTCCCACACTGACATATCCTCCCTTTCCTAACCCCCACCCTCCCACACTGACATACCCTCCCCTCCTACACTGACATATCCTCCCCTCCTACCCTCAACCTCCCACACTGACATATCCTCCCCTCCTACACTCTACCTCCCACACTGACATATCCTCCCTTTCCTAACCCCCACCCTCCCACACTGACATACCCTCCCCTCCTACACTGATATATCCTCCCCTCCTACCCTCAACCTCTATACACACCATACCCCCTCCCACACCCACATGTCCTTCCCCCTACCACACTGACACACCCTACCCCCACCAACATACCCTCCCACACTGAGATACCCTCCCTCCCTAACCCCCACACTGACAAACCCTCCGCTCCTACCCTCAACCTCCCACACTGACATACCCTCCCTCCCTAACCCCCACTGACAAACCCTCCCTAACCCCACCCTCCCACACTGACATACCCTCCCTCCCTAACCCCCACCCTCCCACACTGACATACCGTCCCCTCCTACACTCTATCTCCCACACTGACATATCCTCCCCTCCTTAACCCCCACCCTCCCACACTGACATACCCTCCCCTCCTACACTGACATATCCTCCCCTCCTACCCTCAACCTCCCACACTGACATATCCTCCCCTCCTACACTGACATATGCTCCCTTCCCTAACCCCCACCCTCCCACACTGACATACCCTCCCCTCCTACACTGATATATCCTCCCCTCCTACCCTCAACCTCTATACACACCATACCCCCTCCCACACTGACATATCCTCCCCCCTACCACACAGACACACCCTACCCCCCCACCAACATATCCTCCCCCCTTACCCCCCCCCCCCCCCCCCTACCCACACAGACGTACCCTACTACATCTCTGATAATAATTACTTCCTGATTCTTCATCATGCTCGAATTATTCTTAACTCTAACAGGCCATTAAATTCTATCCTTTTACAGTTTCCGAATCATAACTTTAACTGCAGTCCTCGTATTTCACATCCTCCTCACTCTTGTTAATTTATTCTCGTTGTTCTTCTTCTTCTTCTTCTTATCCTCCTCTTTCTTCTTCTGTTCTTCTTCTTATTCTCATCCTCCTCTTTCTTCTTCTGTTCTTCTTCTTCTTCTTCTTATCCTCCTCTTCCTCATTCCTTCTTTATTACCCACTATGTCTTCAGACCACTGGATGCTACATTATTACTGCATAAATTGGTGTCACTGTCATGTATATAATTTCGTGTTTCACTTTTGTTTTACCTTATCGACCGACTTGCCAGTTTATAGTGTTCCATTTCATTAATTTTGTGTTCATCTCCTTCATGAGTCTACTACCAACAACTATTAATATTAGTATACGTTAAGGGAGCCCACCTCGCTTTTTTTGTTCACTTTCTCTCCCTCTCTCTTTGGCTTGTATCCATTCGGCCCCATTCAACCTTCTGTTTTAAGACGTTTACCCCCATCCAGGTGTCAATATTTTCCTGGCGAGCGGTAGCGAGCCAGCATATATACTGTATATATTTGTTTTGACAGCAAGCTTAATTTGTACATTTTTTGATAGAACAATGTCTCCGGCGAAGCCGGATTTCTCCATACAATGCTGGCTCGCAATCGCTTGCCAGGAAGAAATCAACACCTGGATGGGGATAAACGTCTTAAAACAGTTGGCTGAATGGGGCCGAATGGATACAAGCCAGGTAAAGAGAGAACATGAGAGAAAGATAAAAAAAAAACGGTGACCCCCTTAATTATATAATACAGGTTCATATTCAGTAGGTGCAACTCTAGATAAATCTATTATTAGTGTTATTAGTTTCAGTCTCCTCCTCCTCCTTCCTTTCTTACCACTCTCTCCCTTTGTTCTTATTACTCTTTCGTCTCCTCCTCCTTCCTTCCTCCTTCTGTTATCACTATTCGTCGATTGCCGTTTCTTCCTCTCTTTCCACCCATATTGCTAGTAATTTATCACCTCTTTCCCATTCTCTTCCATTCTTCCTATTATTCTTTCGTCTCCTCCCACTTCCTCCCTCCTTCTTTTATTACCATTCGTTCACTGCCGCTTCTCACTCTCTCCTTCCATCTTTATTGCTACTCCTTAACCACCTCCTTCCCACTCTCTTCCATTCTTCCCATTACTCCCATTTCGTCGCCTCCTCCTTCCGTTCTCATTCCTTTTATTACCATTCTCACTCTCGGTCCTTCCTCTCTGTCCTCCTTCAAGAGGAGATGAGTCGTTTTTCTGCTCTCCTTTCTTCCTCATCTTTAGCCCCATTAGTTTGTAGATTTTAAGACGTTCGGCCTATTAGTTTGGCGATTTTTAATACCTTTCGCCCCATTTATTTGTCAATATTAAGATTGTTCGTGTCATTTAGGTGTCAATTTTTTTCTGGCGTGCGATAGCGAGCCTGTTATTTAAGAGGAACCAGCCTTCGGCCAGGCCATTTTTCTATCGAAAAATGTACAACAAGTTTGAAGGAGGGTCTTGGGGTGTTTTTAAAGCTTGATGGAGGTCTAGGGAGGAAACTAAAACATAATAAAAATAAACCATAACAAAAAATATATAAATGATCCAATAAATACGGCCATCCCCCCTTAACACCTCTTCCCACTCTCTTCCTTTACTCCTATTGCTCTGGCGTCGTCTAGGCCTTAATTTTATTAGGGGGGGATGGGCTGGTTTTCTGGCCCCCTTCTCCCTCGTGTTTAGCCCCATTGGTTTCTAGATTTTAAGACGTTCGGACCATTGGTTTGGCGATTTTAACAAATTTCGCCTCATTTCGTTGTCAATTTTACGACCTATGGTGCCATTTAGGTGTCGATTTTTTGCAGGCGAGCGATAGCGAGCCTGTAATTATAAGAGGAATAGGCCTTCGGCCGATTATAAATTTTTCATATTTTTTTTGTTTTATATTCCCTTGATATTTACAATGTAGAAATAGTTAAAGGACAGCCCCCACCCCAAAAAAACAAATAGTTAAAGGACAGCCCCCCCCCCCCCTCAAAAAAAAAAAAAAATAATAATAATAATGATAATAATAATAATAATAATAATAATAATAATAATAATAATGATAATAATAATAATAATAATAATGATAATAATAATAATACAAAATGTAAATAAATAATACAAACAAATTTAAACCACCGAAAAATCTTCCCATGGGGCGCCGCTTTTAATCTCCTCTACACTGTTAAAACTATGGGTATGAAAACGGTAATTAAAGTGTCCATAGTAATCCATCCATTCAAGGCACATTAATGGTAGTAACCCCTTTTCGTACAAGAACAGAAAGGTAAAGCCCAATCAACATACCCGATGATGATTGTGTATACGATTTTCATACTTTATTTTATTCCCTTGATTATTACAGCGCACAAAGAGTTACAGGATAGAAAAAAAAAACTACCCGTGTACCGCAGCACTTACTCTCCCCTACACTGTCCGAAGCTACGGGTATTAGAAGGGGATTTTTCTTTTCTGGATCCCCATTCTCCCTCATGTTTAGCCCCATTAAATTTGAGATTTTTCAGACGCTTGCCCCATTAGTTTCGCGATTCTAAGACCTTTCGCCTCATTTATTTGTCCATTCTAAGACCTTTCGGACAATTAGGTGTCGGTTTCTTTTCCTGGCAAACGATAGCGAGCCTGCAATTTAGGAGGAACTGGTACCTTTGGCCAGAACAGTTTTCAATACAAATATTAGTAGGTCTTTTATCTAGTGCAATTTATCTGCTTCGAAACTCAATAGCAATAGCAGTGCAATAGCCAACAGAGACCATTACCCAATCCCCATGCTCAAAGGGGACAGTAACCAACCAGGGTTTAGTGGAATAAACCTTCACGCCCGAGAGCGGCCCAAACGCCTCACCTTCTGCAGGGTAGGAAGTCATGATGCTATCCACCCGACCACCCGGCTGGAAAAATGCACAAATATATCTCTACCCGGGGCCTTCGGGTAATTTTTTAAGAATTTTCATGTAGGTCTAGGGAGAAAACTTTAAAATTAAATAAATATATAGAAAAACCCCATCTCTCCTTAAGGGGGCCCACCTCCTATTTGTTTCCTCTTTCTTTCTCTCTCTCTAGGTTGTATCCATTTGGCCCCATTCAGCCTACTGTTTTAAGACGTTTATCCCCATCCAGGTGTCTATTTTTTCCTGGCCAGCGAAAGCGAGCCAGCATATTATTTAATTATGTTTTTGACAGGAGGCTAAATTTGTACATTTTTCGATAGAAAAATGTCTCCGGCAAAGCCGGATTTCTCCATACAATGCTGGCTCGCTATCGCTCGCCAGGAAGAAATCGACACCTGGATGGGGATAAACGTCTGAAAACATTAGGCTGAATGGGGCCGAATGGATACAAGCCAGAGAAAGAGAGAAGAGGAGATAAAATAGGCAGGTGACCCCCCTTAAAGTGTCCATGATAATGTTAGCCATTCAAAGGCATATTATTTGTAGCAAACCCATCAAATACGAGCATAGCAAGGTAAAGCACTATCAATATACCCAACGATATTATACCCTTTTTATCACCTTGACATTTTGCAGTGTAGCAGCCGATTTCCTGACGTTTGATTAGGAGGATAAGAACATCACTAATCTCTGCTACACATTAACCCTCTCAGTACCGGTGCCGTCCATGTAATTCTATTCTGGCTACTATTAGACGATTGTATTCAGCTTAAAAAAGGGCCTCCATAAATTAAAAGGCTGCACACTATCTCGCTTAAACCTTTCTACTACCACAGATCCTTCTTAAACTGCACAACATCGTCTAAATACAGCACCCATACAATGCAAAAGACGTCGCCGGTACAGTAGGGGTTAATATTGCGTGTTCATAATTGACGCCATATTCCATTATTAAAATCCGGTGACAGCCCAGCACTCAAGGTAGGGACGTACGTGACAATTTATAGCCCAGTGAAGGGGAGATGGGTCGTTTTTCTGGTCCCCCTTCTTTCTCATGTTTAGCCCCATTAGTTTTCAGATTTGTTGACGTTCGGCCCATTAGTTCGGCGATTATAAGACCTTTAGCCCCATTTAGTTGTCAATATTAAAACTGTTCGTGTAATTTATAGGTGTTGATTTTATCCTGGCGAGTGATAGTGAGCCTGTTATTTAAGAGGAACCGGCCTTTGACCGGGAAATTTTTATATCTACAAATGTACAAATTTATCACGAAGGAGCCTCTTGGGTGGCGTTTTCTTACAGCTTGATGGAGGTCTAGGGAGGATACTAAAAATATGATAAAAACATATAAATGAGCAAATAAATACGCCATCCCCCTTTAACACCTTGAGTACTGGGACACGCTGTTAATTGTCTTCTGGCGAACATTAGAAGATTTTATGCACAAACAAAAAAGAAGAAAAAGTGGGGATTGGGCCTGAGTATATAGATAGATAGATAGATAGGAATTACCTCTAGATATCAAAGGGGCATAAACTATCACAACTAGATTTTTGACTCCCACAGAACCCTCCTAAGCTGCACAAAGTCGTTTAATTATAGCTATAATGAATTGAGAAAGCCGTCACCTGTACTGCAAGGATTAAGGGGAGGTCTCCACTTGAGGGATTTTTTTCTTGACCCCTTTCTCCCTCATGGTTAGCCCTATTGTTTTTGAGATTTTAAGACGTTTGCCCCATTAGTTTGGTGATTTTAAGAATTTCCGCCCCATTCTGTCAATTTTAAGACCTTTCGTGCAATTTAGGTGTCGATTTTATCCTGGCGAGCGATAGCGAGCCTGTAATTTAAGAGTAACCGGCCTTCGGCCGGGAAATTTTTCTACCGAAAAATGTACAAATTTATCTTGAAAGGGGGTCAAGGGGGTGACATTTTAAGATTGCTGGAGGAGTAGGAAACAAACTAGAAACCTCCCCTTAACTCATACTGTACCGGTGACGTCCTTCTCATTATATTCTGGCAACTATTAGACGATTTTATTCAGTTTTGAGAGGACGTCTACCCATCGAAAGACTACTGACTCTCTCAATTCATCCTTTTAGCCACCATATATTCTTCCTAAGCTTCATTAAATCGTCTAAATTTAGCTGAAATCAAGAAAAACAAAATCGCTGGTACATAATTAGAGGTTAAGAAGAACAACGTAAGGGCTTTCATCGTCTTTAACTCCTTCTTCAACTTTTCCCATCAACTCTGGCCTGGCAGCTTTGGAAGTGAGTCATTCAAATTATGATATCGCCTAAATTATTCTACCATTAGACTATACTCGATTTATAGATTTTTTGTTTTTAACCTGGCGGAAATCTGGTTAATTTTTAGGTCGAATTTGTTTTTAAATTTATAAATTATCTTTTTAGTTTCCTCCCTAGACCTCCATCAAACTTTTAAAGAACATCCATTAGATCCCCTTTCTATGTTAATTTGAATTTTTTTCGGTAGAAAAATGTACCAGCCGAAGGCCGGTTCTTCCAAAATTACAGGCTCACTATCGTTCGCCAGGATTTTTGTTTACACCTAAATAGCACGAAAGGTCTTAATATTGAAAACAAAATTGAGCGAAAGGTCTTAAAATCGACAAACTAATGGGGCAAAGATCTTACAATCTGAAAACTAATGGGGCTAAACATGAGGGAGAAGGGGGTCCAAAAAAACGACCCATCTCCCCATAATCCCGTAGCAGTTGATTTATTGATACTTAACCCTCCTGGCCCGGGCAGGCTCTCAAAATGACAGTGTGGGCTACCCGGGCGATCTGGCCGAAAAACGTCTAGGCCTAGGCTACCGTATTTTTGTTTAGTTTAACTGCTAGAAATTTCCCACGCATCTATAAATGTAGTGCGGTTTCCAATCTGTAGACTGGCATTGAGTAGAGCTCTCTATGTCAACTGGTTCAGTTGTGATGACAATTTCAGTGGAGAGCACTTGCAGGCGATGTTAGCAATATGACGATCTTTTCACTACTGAAACAACGACATACAGACATACAATAACAAACGAGTCTTCTCTTTCTTGTTTTCGGAGGTGCGGTGACGTAACGATCGGCTTTGTTTACATGCGTCGGACGCACGGCGTTCAGACCAAGCTGAATAGGCTTTCAAGCTCACAGATTTAAAAATGACACCCGGGCTCCTGCCCTTAATTCGTGGTGTCAATTTAAAATGACAACCGGGCCAGGAGGGTTAATGACACCAACGCAACTCTATGATTGTGTCCGCATCATATTGTAAACAGGTTTTAACAATTAACACCATATTTGGCTATACAAATGTTATAATAGCTGATAAATTAGGATGGGGCTAAATCAGTCTCTCGCTAGCCTCAAATAAACAGACTATAGTTTCCGATACCAGTGCAAAAGATCCTGGAAACGTTGCCGGAAAAACGTTGACCATCGAAAAGTTGACGATAGAAGCTCCCGTGTGACACCCCATTTAACCCCTTCAGTGCCGGAAACATCCTTTTAACTTTATTCTGGTTACTATTAGACAATTTTATTCAGTCTAAAAACGGCCTATAACAATTAGAAGGCTTCGAACTATCTCACTTAACCTCTTTTACTACAACAGATCCTTCTTAACCTTTAAACGGCAAACCTATGGTATTTGAAAGTACCCGCCAGGCGAGGATATTTTCAGACACTCCCGACTAAAATCGTCATTATCCAATAAATATCGTTATTACTTATTCATATGCGCCTATTTTCTGGTTAATATGAAGATATTAACATATAATAGCAATAAATCAAGTGGGAATAGTATTTGGGGGCTGGAAAAGACGAAATATTGCCGACCCGGTTCATTCATGAGAGTAGAGCCGGCGCAGCACACATCCTCCCTCTCTCACTTATCAATCGACACTGGATCTTTGTAAGTGAAGTCTCTCTCTTGCCACGATCTCTATATGCGTCCCACACGACCTTGAAACCGGTTGGGGGATATTGGCGCGGAAACTAAACATATAAACAAGGGAATAAGAGGAAAAATAGGTGATAATTGAGGGGGGGGGGGGAAGGGGGGGTTGACACATGTGGAGGAGTGATAGGAGGCATGGAGGGGAATTATCTCACTTTATCACATATTCCTTTGTTTTGAGTGCCACTGGGGTCTTTTAAAAGTCTTTTTCTAGGCCTTGGATCTTAAGAGTCCTGTCGCCTTTGCCCAATAAAACCTCTGAAGAGTCTCGGTGCCGTTCCCGGATTAAGCTGCACAAAATTGTCTAAATATAACTAGAATAATATTAAAAAGACGTCGCCGGTACTGTAGGGGTTAATCTGTTCCATCTTCATCTCATATTACTCGTGTTCACTATACACAAATACATCATACTGTGTTCACTATACACAAATACATCATACTGTGTTCACTATACACAAATACATCATACTGTGTTCACTATAACACAATACATCATACTGGTTCACTATACACAAATACATCATACTGTGTTCACTATACACAAATACATCATACTGTGTTCACTATACACAAATACATCATACTGTGTTCACTATACACAAATACATCATACTGTGTTCACTATACACAAATACATCATACTGTGTTCAAATTAACTTGGCAGCAAATAACGAAGCTAGGATGTGAGTGAACGTATTTGGCTGGCAGTGGTGTGTGTGTGTGTGTGTGTGTGTGTGTGTGTGTGTGTGTGTGTGTGTGTGTGGAGTGGCCTTGAGTAATACTTAACCCATTCAGTACCGATGACGCCCTCTTCATTCAGTACCGATGACGCCCTTTTCATTCAGTACCGATGACGCCCTCTTCATTCAGTACCGATGACGCCCTCTTCATTCAGTACCGATGACGCCCTCTTCATTCAGTACCGATGACGCCCTCTTCATTCAGTACCGATGACGCCCTCTTCATTCAGTACCGATGACGCCCTCTCCATTCAGTACCGATGACGCCCTCTTCATTCAGTACCAATGACGCCCTCTTCATTCAGTACCGATGACGCCCTCTTCATTCAGTACCGATGACGCCCTCTTCATTCAGTACCGATGACGCCCTCTTCATTCAGTACCGATGACGCCCTCTTCATTCAGTACCGATGACGCCCTCTTCATTCAGTACCGATGACGCCCTCTTCATTTTATATTTGGCAATAATTAGACGATTTTATTTAGCTTAGGAGGGACGTCTAGCAATCAAGAGGCTGCAGACGATATAAATTAATGCTCGTGACTACCATAGATCCTTCCTAATCTGCATAAAATCGCCTATATGTAGCTGATGTATATACGAAAGGTCTGCGCCGGTACTGCATGAGTTAAATTATATAATTACCAAAAGCTTATAACTCACCAATCGGGATTAAGAGAGGAGAGTGGAATGAGCTGCCCAGTTAACCCTTACATTCTGACCTTTTGCCCCATTTCTTTGCCAATATTAAGACCTTTCGTGCCATTTAGGTGTCGATTTTCTGGCGAGCGATAGCGAGCCTGTAATTATAGAAGTAACCGGCCTTTGGCCGGGAAATTTTTCTACCGAAAAATGTACAGATTTATATCGAAGGGGGGTCTTGTGGGTGTTCTTTTTAAGTTTGATGGAGGTTTAGAGAGCAAACTAAACCCCCTCCTTAAACCATTGAGCCGGGGCGGGTGCCCAACCAAGAAAAGGGTTGCAATAGGGGAGCTATCCCCCCGCCAAAGGCGGCTTTCTAGGGCCTTTCCTAGCTGATGCTGAGAGGATTGGGTTCTAGTCATGTGGTGATGGGCTGGTCTATCAGAGTGAGAACTGAGCGATCTCTGCCATACCCATAGCTTACTCTGACTGTTCCTTTTACTTATATATTTTCTAGATCTCAAGTGATGGCGTCTCTTGCGTGGATTGACCTCCTAATCTACCAAGATTGGAAGCCAAAGCGTCACATCTTTCCTTTGCCCCTCAATTTTCTCTTCATAATTGCTGAGGGGGCACAGGGCCCTGGGTGGGGCTTTGGTTTCCCCGGGCGTTTCCGCACTCTCCTCAGCTCCCCGCCATGGAGTGGCTTCGGTCACCCAGGCTTTATTGTGGTCGGCAGGGAGGGTTCTGTGGGGGCGCTCGGTTATGGCCTTGGCCTTGCTCGGGGCCTTGGGGCTGTTCGGCCAGACAGCCTGAGGAACAGCAACAACAACAACAACCATTGAGCCGAGCCAGCAAATTATGCTGAACATTACTGTCTGAGCTCCCTTAACCCTTACAAGATTATGGCGCATTTTGAAAGTTCCTTCTGGCTATCATTAGACGCTTTTATACACATTAGGAAGGATTTGTTGGCATTAAAAGGGTAAAGACTATTACACTTAAGAGGAGACTGGCCTTTTTTGGGTTTGGTCTATTAATTAATTTATTCCTATATGTCTTAGTTAGTTTCCTTACTAGACCTCCATCAAGCTTAGAAACACCCCCTAGATAAATTTGTAAATTTTTCGGTAGAAAAATGTCCCGGCCGAAGGCCGTTGCCTCTTAAAATTTCAGGCTCGCTATCGCTCGCCAGGAAAAAATTGACACCTAAATGGCACGAAAGGCCTTAATATTGACAATGAAATGGAGTGCAAGGTATTAAAATCGCCAAACTAATGGCCCGAACGTCATAAAATTTGCAAACAAATGGGGCTAAACACGAGGGAGAAGGGAGACCAGAAAAACGACCTGTCTCCCCTTAACCCTCTGACTTCCACATACCTAACAAAATACTACCATTAGCCTCACTCAGACATATTTTTGTTTTTAATGTTCGTAAATAGCACTGGCACACATAATCTCATCCCTTTCAGTACTTTAGGAGGTATTTCTACACTATTTTCTGATTATCATTAGACGATAATTAGTTGAAAGGATCTCTAAGAATCAAAGGGGTAAAAACTATGTCAAGTAACTATCTGGATCCCACAACGTCTTCCTAAACTGAATATAATAGTCTAACAATACCAAGAATATACTGTCAAAACATGTTATAATCCTCAAATGGATAACTGGAAAAATAAACAAAATCTGTAACTATATACAAACCCGACTCCTCCCCGACATGTAAACTAGGACAAGAGACGGAGATATTCATAGCGTGTAAGGCTTCATTATTTTACCCATTTTATCCTTTTATTTAACTCTTTGAGGATCATGACGCGTTTTAGAAGTTTCTTCTGGTTATTATTACATGATTTTATACAGCTTAGGAAAGATCTCTATCAATCAAAGGGGTAAAGTCGATCTCAATTAACCTTTTGTCTCACGCAGATCCCTCCTTGACTTAATAAGATCGTCAAGTAATATAGTTACATAGTTACATAGCAGCACCCAGCAATCCACCGGCTGCTGCATCCTAGAGTTTTTCAGCGCTGAAGCTGGTGTCTCTCTCCTTCATTAAAGCTGGCAATGGATGAGTGATTGGTGATATGAGGATGTTGTGGCTCCAAGTAGAGCAGCGGGTCATCTCTCCACCATCTTCCTAACTGACTCTTAAACTGGTTAACAGTCCCACTCGACACCACCGCTTCTGGCAGTCCATTCCAGTCATCCACCACCCTCTGGCTAAATGCCTTTGTTCTTGCAAGACTCTTGCAGAATTTCTTCTGAAACTTCTGAGAGTGCCCCCTTGTTCGTACTTCCCTACTACGTTCAAAAAACCTCTCCCCCTCCAGTCTGTCCACCCCATTTACCATTCTGTACGTCTGCAGCAAGCTAGCCCTCTTCCTCCTGAACTCAAGTGATGGGAGTTTGAGTTCCTTGAGCCTCTCAGAGTACTCTTTGTTTTTCATCCCACTCACTAATCTCGTCGCTCTTCGCTGCACCTTCTCTATCCTCAGTCCGTCCTTCTTATACATTGGTTGGGCCACAGGCATACAGTATTCAAGCTTCGGTCTAACTATGGTCTTATACAGCATCAGGAATTGCTCAGCTTCTAGGTGCCCGAAGTGCTTGTTGAGGAGGCCCAATCTTGCATTAGCTCCGAATTCCGTTTTACTCGCATTGACACTAAATGTAAGCAAAGGATCAAAGGTCACACCAAGATCTTTTTCTTCCACCACTGTAGTAATTATTGATCCCCCCATTTTACACTCATATTTTGGATTCGCCCTTCTCTAGTGCATGACTTTGCATTTTTTATCATTAAAGGGCAACTGCCACTTCTTCGACCACCTGTACAACTGATCCAAATCCTGTTGCAGCTTCCGGCGATCTTCCTCACACTGCACAGTCCTAAACACCTTGGTATCATCAGCAAAGAGCGCAACCAAGGAGTCCACCACCCCTGGCAAATCATTTATGAATATGACAAACAGTCGGACCCAACACTGAACCCTGCGGGACTCCCGACGTCACCTCTGTCCACCCTGACAAGGCCTCACCCACTCTCACTCTTTGTCTCCTACACTGGAGAAAACTCTGCACCCACCTATGTACTTGGCCAGTGATACCATAATTCTCCAATTTCTTCAAGAGTCTTTAGTGAGGAACCGAGTCAAAGGCCTTTCTATAATCCATGTAAACACAGTCAAAAGACTTCTTTTCTTCAAAATCCACTTGGTCCATTCTTCCGCCACAGACAGTAATTGGGTTTGACACAATCTCCCTTTCACAAATCCATGTTGTGCATTCGTAATCACCCCATTGTTGTCCAAATGTTTCATTATCTCCTCTCTTAACAATTTTCTCTAGGACTTTTCCACAAACACTCAGCAAACTAATTGTTCTGTAATTCCCTGGATTGTCCCGTTTTCCTTTCTTAAAGATCGGCACCACATCAGTGTCTTTCCATGCCTTAGGAACTATACCACTCGTAAGAGATCTGTTGAAAATAATCGTAAGGGGTTCCACTAACTTTTCCAGCTCCTCTACCACCACTGTAGAGTGCACGCCATCAGGCCCAGCTGACTTCCCAGGTTTTTGCTCTTTTAACTTGTCCCTGACCATCTCTTAGGTAACTGTGATCGCATCCACTACTGACAGAACACGGTGTGGCTCAGGCTCAGGAATATTCAGTGTATTTTCTTTCGTAAATACACTGGCAATAGCCAGAATTAACTGGTAAAATAAGTCATAATCCTCAAAGGGTTAATTCTTTTCTCGTGCATATCCTCATCAGCACCCCCCCCCCCCCCCCCCCCCCCTCGCTGTCAGAGTGCCATGACAGCCGTGACATCAGACAAGGTAGCTATGTGACACTGTATTACCCTATCTCTCTCTCTCTCTATATATATATATATATATATATATATATATATATATATATATATATATAAATATATATATATATATATATATTTTCTTCTAAATGGACTCCAGTCACTTCGGGAGGTCCACAGGGATCTATCCTTGGCCCACTTCTGTTTATTATATATGTCAATGACATCGATATTAGTCTGTTGAGTGTGATCTCCAAGTTTGCATATGACTTAAAACTTGGAATGAATGTGAAGGACCCGACTTAGAAGACTGAGCTATGAGGGACAGGTGAGAGCTCTTGATATTTTTTCGATGGAAACACTCAAACTACGAGGTCAACTCACTGAAGTATTAAATATACTAATTAATGGGCTTAACAATATGGATAATAGCAAAATGTTTAGCCTTAATGTGAATACAACACACAACCATGGCTGGAAGTTGGAATACAAATGGTTCAGCACTAGTACGTGTGGACATTTTGTTCATATAATATAAGATCTGTTTTACCTGGAACAAATAGTTCTTCAGCAGAGCATGCAGTTCAAGAAGAGAGTAGATAGGAGTTTGCAAACTCTGCAATGAGTATAGTGTACTACACATGTTCTCTCTTTCCACCTATTAAAAGACCTCCGTCTACGTATTGTAAAAATCATGTTATCCTCTGGCAAATAGTCGGGGTGAGTGGGAATGGACTGCAATGTCTGTGATACTAACTATTCCGTGTAATTTCTTGTAACTCTCTGCCACACCGCCCGCTAGTCTGGTGGCAGCTAAAATAACATCCTCTATATTTATTACCTTGAGAGCTCGCGCGCCGGCACGCAGACGTAGACATGCACACACACACACACACACACACACTGGGTAGAAAAAGGGAGAGTGCGTATGTGTGTGTGTGTATATATGTGTCGTCATAGGTTAGTGATACCTTCATATAGCTGTTATTGGGACATTCTCTCTCTCTCTCTCTCTCTCTCTCTCTCTCTCTCTCTCTCTCTCTCTCTCTCTCTCTCTCTCTCTCTCTCTCTCTCTCTCTCTCTCTCTCTCTCTCTCTCTCTCTCTCTCTCTCTCTCTCTCTCTCTCTCTCTCTCTCTCTCTCTCTCTCTTCATAAAATATCACGAACAATGGGGAATGAATGATAAACGAGATAATATATACAAAGAAAGTGAAATAAACCAATAGATATCACAATAGATAATTATAGCAGATAACAATTTCGTAATATCACCAACCCCCCAATTAACTTACAAATAATCCTAAGCAATGAAATCCATGAAATTAATTAATACATGTGGTACTCTTGGAATTCGAACCTAGGACACTCGCACACAAATCAAGCCTGCTAACCATAACGCTACCAAGACAATTAGGAATCAGTATACTGTATCAATAATCAGTATACTGTATCAATAATCAGTATACTGTATCAATAATCAGTATACTGTATCAATAATCAGTATACTGTATCAATAATCAGTATACTGTATCAATAATATAGTAATAGGACTCCTCCAGGATAACAAATATATATCTTAAGGGAGCCCACCTCGCTTTTGTTCTCTTGCTCTCCCTCTCTCTTTGGCTTGTATCCATTCGGCCCCATTCAGCCTACTGTTTTAAGACGTTTACCCCCATTCAGGTGTCAATATTTTCCTGGCGAGATGTAGCGAGCCAGCATATATATATTTTTGTTTTGACAGCAAGCTAAATTTGTAAATTTTTCGTTAGAAAAAGGTCTCCGGCGAAGCCAGATTTCTCCATACAATGCTGGCTCGCTGTCGCTCGCCAGGAAGAAATCGACACCTGGATGGGGATAAACGTCTTTAAACAGTTGGCTGAATGGGGCCGAATGGATACAAGCCAGGGAAAGAGAGAAAAGGAGAGAAAGATAAAACAAAAAACGGTGACTCCCCTTAAGGGCAGATTTGTATTGAATTGTATTATTGTTTACATTTATTTTATTATTGTTTACATTTATTGTATTATTGTTTACATTTATTGTATTATTGTTTACATTTATTGTATTATTGTTTACATTTATTGTATTATTGTTTACATTTATTGTATTATTGTTTACATTTATTGTATTATTGTTTACATTTATTGTATTATTGTTTACATTTATTTATCATTTTTAGTTTCCTCCCAAGACCTCCATCAAGCTTTAGAAAATAACCCCAAGACCCCTTTTCCATATAAATGTGTACATTTTTCGGGAGAAAACTCGGTTCTTCCAAAATTAGAGGCTCGCTATCACTCGCCAGACAAAAATCGACACCTAAATGACACAAAAGGACTTTAAATAGCCAAGCCAATGGGGCTAAACATGAGGGAGAAGGAGGTCCAGAAAAACCGATGAGCGAGTACTGTAGGTTTGAGATCACTGTACCAATTAACCCTATCATTATACCAGGACTATAATTACACGATCTTATTCAGTTCAGGGAAGATGTTTTGGGAGGCAGAGGGTAGAGTGTCATACCTTTTGGGAGGCAGAGGGTAGAGTGTCATACCTTTTGGGAGGAAGAGGGTAGAGTGTCATACCTTTTGGGAGGCAGAGGGTAGAGTGTCATACCTTTTGGGAGGCAGAGGGTAGAGTGTCATTTTGGGAGGCAGAGGGTAGAGTGTCATACCTTTTGGGAGGAAGAGGGTAGAGTGTCATACCTTTTGGGAGGCAGAGGGTAGAGTGTCATACCTTTTGGGAGGCAGAGGGTAGTGTCATACCTTTTGGGAGGCAGAGGGTAGAGTGTCATACCTTTTGGGAGGCAGAGGGTAGAGTGTCATACCTTTTGGGAGGCAGAGGGTAGAGTGTCATACCTTTTGGGAGGCAGAGGGTTAGAGTGTCATACCTTTTGGGAGGCAGAGGGTAGAGTGTCATACCTTTTGGGAGGCAGAGGGTAGAGTGTCATACCTTTTGGGAGGCAGAGGGTAGAGTGTCATACCTTTTGGGAGGCAGATGGTAGAATGTCATACCTTTTCGCATTCTTTAATTTTAGTCCGGCTATAATTAGACAACTTTATCCAGCATTGTATGGAGAAATCCGGCTTCGCCGGGGGACACTTTTCTATCGATTTTTTTTACAAATTTAGCCTGCTGTCAAATACATTTAAAACAAATATGCTGGCTCGCTACCGCTCGCCAGGAAAAAAATGACACCTGCATGGGGATAAGTGTCTTAAAACAGTAGGCTGGGATACAGGATGAAGTGTTATACCCTTCACCCTCTGATTCCTATCCTTCCTAAGCTGTATGACATCGCCTACTGATAACCAAAATTAAACGAAGATCAGTGTCCTCTAATACAGAAAGGGTTAACCCCTTCTGTACCGGCGACGTCATTTTAACTTTATTCTGGCTACTATTAGACGAGTATATTCGGTTTAAAAAGGGCCTCCAGCAATAATTAGGCTAACAGTCTTCGAACGATCTCACTCAACCCATTTTACTACCACAGATCCTTCTTAAGCTGCACACAATTGTCTAAATACAGCTAGAATACAATTTCAAAGACATCGCCGGTACAGATGGGGTTAACTCTCTGACAAACCAAGATCATTCCAAAACTGAGCGATTTTATTTACGGCCAGCCAGGGGAGGGGGGGGGGGGGTTTATACCCCCCCCCCCCTCTTCTCCCTCGTGTTTAGCCCCATTGGTTTTCAGATTTGAAGACGTTCTGCCCATTAGTTTGGCGATCTTCAGACCTTTCGCCCCATTTCTTTGCTAATATCAAGACCTTTCATGCCATTTAAGTGTAGATTTTTTTCTGGTGAGCAATAGCAAGCCTATAAGTTAGGAGGAGCCGGCTTTCGGCCAAGACATTTTTCTACCGAAAAAAATACAAATTCGTATAGAAGGGGGCCTTGGGGCTGTTGTTTAAGCTTGATGAAGGTGTAGGGAGGAAACTTAAAAATAATAATAATAATATAATATATATATATATATATATATATATATATATATATATATATATATATATATAAAAGCAAATATATATGCCCATCTCCCCATAATGTGATAGGGAGAACAGAGATAGATATAGGAACAACAAAACAAAAGCTCTTTCCACACCTACCTCTGCCTCCGATGAAAGGTGACATGCGTTCCCAACAGATCTGAAAATTAAATACAGATATAAATAACATAATAAATACCTAAATACATAACTATAATTATTCACACACAATTACATCGAGTAAAAATTTATAAATCTTGCTAAATAGAAACTCAGTCAAATGTGTTCTTTTAAGGGGGGTCACCTGCTTTTTTGTCTCTGCTTTTTTTCTCTATTTGGCTTGTATCCATTCGGCTCTATTCAGCTTACTGTTTTAAGACGTTTATACCCATATAGGTGTCGATTGTTTCCAAGCGAGCGATAGCGAGCCAGCATTGTATGGAGAAATCCGGCTTCGCCGGAAAAAAAATTCTATCGAAAAATTTGCAAATTTACCATCTATCTATCTATCTATCTATTGCCTGACGCCGTGATCCCCGAAGGGGTGGCCACGAACGAACCGCCCCCATGCACCTCTGTCCCCAGTCAGTCGACGCCCCTCCCCCCAACCAGCACCACCTTCGTTCATGTAGTTCCTCACTCCATCCTTCCACCTCATATTCGGTCTACCTCTCCCCCTCTGTCCCTCCTCCTCGCTCTCGTACACCCTCTTAGTCATTCTCTCGCTTTCCATACGTTCCATATGGCCGAACCATCTCAAGTTGTTCCTTTTCACACTTTCCAGCACATCTACCTCCACACCACACCTCCTTCTTACTTCCTCATTAGTCTGTCTATCCCTCCATGTAACTCCGCACGCACTCCTTAAGTAATTCATTTCCACTGCTCTCACTCTTGGTCTGAGTCTCTCAACCAACGTCCATGCTTCGCTTCCGTAAGTCAGTGTCGGGATTACCACACTGTCATGCAAGGACTTCTTCACTTCCATACTGACCACCCTATTTCTTGTTACTGCTTTTAGCGTTCCTACAACCCTCTTTCCCTGTTGTACCCTCTCCCGCACCTCTTCATCCATAGTCCCATCTTTACTCAACACACTGCCCAGATACTTAAAAGAGTTGACGATCTCCATAGCCTGACCGTTCAGCTTCACCTCACACTCTGTGACTTCACCCCTTTCGAAGACCATAACCTTGCTCTTCCCCGTATTTACCTTCAAATTCCGTTTTTCGCACACTGTCCCAAACTCATTTACCAGACCCTGCAACTCCCATTCATTATCACTCATCAGAACTGTATCATCCGCAAACAGCAGTATAGGTAGCTTCCACTCAATTCCCTCCCTTTTCAGCGATACACCAACATCCACTGCTCTTGATAGTATTTCTTTCATAACTCCATCCATATATACAGTAAACAACCACGGGGACATCACACACCCCTGTTTCAAACCAACATTCAGGTCAAAGAACTCGCTCTGCTCACTCTCCACACGTACTGCCGCCTTTGCACCCTCATACATGCTCTTCACTGCTTTCAGCAACTTGCCCTCTACTCCGTATATTCTAAGTACTTTCCACAAACCTTCTCTATCCACTCTGTCATAGGCCTTCTCCAAGTCCATAAAGGCAACATACACCTTTTGTTTCTTCTCCAGATACTTCTCCACAACACAATTCAGGGTAAAAATCTGATCTACACATCCTCTTCCCTTCCTAAAACCTCCCTGCTCGTCGCCTATCCATTTCTCCGTTCTCACTCTCACTCTCTCAATCACTACCCTACTGTATACCTTCCCTACTACGCTTAGAAGACATATTCCTCGGTGGTTACCACACACTCCTCTTTCCCCTTTGCCCTTATATAGGGGGACTATTATGCCAGTCTTCCAGTCATCGGGTGCACTCCCCTTCTCCCATGCTAGTTTGCACATTTTCCATACCCATTCTATCACTATCTCACCACCATACCTCAACATTTCCCCACACACTCCATCTGTTCCTGGTGCTTTCCCCAACTTCACTCTTTTCATGGCTTCCCACACTTCTGACCTCCTGATCCCCACCTCCTCCTCCACTACTTCTCTTCTTCTCCCTCCCATACCATATCCAGCTATGTTTGCTGGCTCTTCATTCCTTTCATTTAGCAACTCACTGAAGTACTCCCTCCATCTTTCGACTCTCTCTTGCTTCTCGGCTAGCATTCTCCCATTCTTATCTTTCACACCCTTACTGTTTCCCTTGCTACCTTCCCTAACTTTCTTGACTTCTTTCCAGAACAGTTTCTTACTCTCCCTCCATTTTACACTCAGATTCCTTCCAAATTCCTCATCTACTCTTCTCTTACTTTCCTTCACTACTCTCTTCACCACCCTCTTACTCTCCACGTATCTCGCTCGTTTCTGTCTCTCGGAATCTTCATTCCCTCTACTACCCAACCACTCTCTATATGCTTTCTTCTTTTCTTCCACAGCTATTCTTACCTCTTCTGTCCACCATGCTGTACCTTTCACTCCCTCCCTCTTCTCCTCACTCCACACACCTCCTCACATGCTGCACAGATCTCATCCTTAAACACCTTGCTCATCTCCTCCACTTCCTCCATAACTTCCAGGTCGAACCCACCTAGTCGTCTTTCCACTGCTCTCCTGTACTCCTCCCTGACTTCCTCCTCCTGCAACCTCTCCACCCTCCTCACCATTCCACCCTCCTCTCGCCTCCCTCCCGCTCTCCTCACCCACTTCTTTTGTATCCTAACCTTAGCTACCACTACATAATGATCAGACAGACCCCCTCCAATACCCCTATACACCCTAGCATCCATCACAGATTTCTTCATTCGTTCATCCACACATACATAATCAATCAATGACTTTCGTTCCACCACTGTCTTATCCTTCATCGTCAACATCCGTTTCCACCATGCTGTCACAAAAATTTAAAACAAATATGTTGGCTCGCTCCCGCTCGCCAGGAAACAAATTACACCTGCATGGGGATAAGCATCTTAAAGCAGTAGGCTGAATGGGGCCGAATCGATACAAGCCGATACAGAGAAAGAGAGAAAAGGAGAGAAAAAAAGGCAGGTCACCCCCCTTAAAGATTAATTGATTAACCATACAGTACCGGTGAGATCCCTTTGTTTTATATTCTAGCAACTATTAGACGATTGTAGTCAGCTTAGGAGGGACGTCTACCCATCAAAAGGTTACCGACTACCTTAATTAATCCTTTTAGCGACCATATGCCCTTCCTAAGCTTTATATAATCGTCTAAATGTAGCTAGATTACAATTAAAAACACGTCGCCGGTACTGAAGGGGTTAAGGGAGCCCACCTCGCTTTTTTTCTCTTTCTCTCCCTCTCTCTATGGCTTGTATGTATTCGGCCCCATTCAGCCTACTGTTTTAAGACGTTTACCCCCCATCCAGGTGTCAATATTTTCCTGGCGAGCGGTAGCAAGCCAGCATATATTTATATTGTTGTTCTGACAGCAAGCTAAATTTGTACATTTTTCGAAAGAAAAATGTCTCCGTCGAAGCCGGATTTCTCCATACAGAATAAACTGTCAGAACGCGTCATAATAAACTGTCAGAACGCGTCATAATATTTAAGGGTTTAATTCGTCGAGCGAATAATTTAACCCCTTTTGTACTGGTGCCGTCCTTTTCATCATATTCTGGACCCTATTAAACAATTGTATTCAGCTTAAAAAGGGCCTCCAGCAAATAACAGGCTTCAAACTATCTCACGTGTTAACGGCTTAAATGATCAGTTTCCTCTGTTATACATAAAGACAACGAGCACTCAGACATAATAAATATAATATATATAAAATACGAGTATAGAAAGGAGGGAGGGGCACGAGGAAGGAGACAATTATAAATAAGCAAATATAATTAATATAATGGAGAAACCAAACACCACGCCACTACCGCCAAGCAGTGACGTGCCTTAATGAAAGAAGTATTCAGTGTGATATCTTAATATACTCAGTGTGACCTTGAAGAAGTACTAGTGACGTGCCTTAATGAAAGAAGTATTCAGTGTGATATCTTAATATATAAATACTCAGTGTGACCTTGAAGAAGTACTAGTGACGTGCCTTAATGAAGGAAGTATTCAGTGTGATATCTTAATATATAAATACTCAGTGTGACCTTGAAGAAGTACTAGTGACGTGCCTTAATGAAGGAAGTATTCAGTGTGATATCTTATTATATAAATACTCAGTGTGACCTCGAAGAAGTACTAGTGACGTGCCTTAATGAAGGAAGTATTCAGTGTGATATCTTATTATATAAATACTCAGTGTGACCTTGAAGAAGTACTATGAGTCTATTTTTTTCCAGCTGATGGTAAATTGAATCCTTTAGCATCAGATTTCATGATTTTTACTGGACACATCTGATACTGCTATGTCTGGGCGTCATATTATTGCCAAGTTTTCATAATTAGCAACCTATTTCGCCACAAAATCATGATAATAAAGTAGTAATCAGGATGGAGAGATGGCAATTTAGTATCAGCTGGAAAAAAATGGAGAATAGTGACGTACCTTATCAAAGGAAGTACTCAGTGTGATATTATAAAAGGCAGTGTTATTCTTTTGGGATAGTAATTGTGTTGTGGAGCCTCGTTCGTGCGTTATGAACTATATATATATATATATATATATATATATATATATTTACCTATACCTTGTCTGAAGTAACATTTATGTGCCTTGAACATTACAATTTATGTCTGTACTCTGCGTTATATTTATCCTCTATTACCTTTGTGCATGTGTTTATGTGGATTCAACTTCAGTCAAGGAAGAACCTACCTAATCAATCCTACTTCCCCATCAAAAACCTGGTATAACAATAATAAAAGGGTGGATAGGGGGAAGAAAGGGGAACTACGAAATAAATTGGAAATATGAGGGAAGGGAGGGGGAAATATCCGAGCAAACTGAATGTAATGATGTAAAACGGAGAGAGAGAGAGAGAGAGAGAGAGAGAGAGAGAGAGAGAGAGAGAGAGAGAGAGAGAGAGAGAGAGAGAGAGAGAGAGGAGAATAATACAGTAAATAAAGAAAGAGGGAAGGAAAGGGAAAAATATAATTATATAATATTAAAACCGAGAGGGAAAATGGAAAGAGGGTAAACTAAAATAAAGGAAATAAAACTAAAGCAAGAGAGAGGGGAATGAGAGGGAGGGGAAACCAAATAAAGCAGAGGGGAGGGGAGTGGGGAGGAGGGGGAAATAAATATATATAATGAAAGGGAGAGGGAAGATGAAGACTAAAATTAAAGGAAAGGGGAAGGAGAGGGAGAAATATAGTATGATGGAGGAAGAAAGGAGGGGATGAGAGTAAACAAAAAGGAAGGTGAAGTAACAGCAAAGGATCGAGAGAGAGAGAGTAGAGTGGAATGGAAAGGAGGGGGGGGGCGAGAGGGAGGGGGTAGGGAGAAAGAGGGAGGGGAGATAAAAGGAAAGGGGATGAGGGGGGAAGATGGAGGGGAGGGAAGGGAAAGGGGGGGGGAAGGAGAGGAGGGGGAAGTAGGGAGGGGAAGGGGAGAGAAGAGGAAGAGGAGAGAGAGTGAGGAGGGGGTAGAGAGGGAGGGCTGGAAAAGAGGAGGGAGTAGGGAAGGGAGGGGGAGGGAGAGGAGGAGGAATAGTGATGAGAGGGGAGGGAGGGAGAGGAGGAGGGAGTGGAGGGGAGAGAGGGAGGGGGGGAGAGGAGAAGGGAGTAGGGAGGGGAGGGGGAGAGAGGGAGTGGGGAGGGGGTAGAGGGATGGAGGGGAGGGAGGGAGAGGAGGGGGCAGTAGGTAGGGGAGGGGAAAGTAGTGAGGGGAGTGGGAAAAAGGGGGGGAGGGATAAAACGGGGGAGCAAGGGGAAATACAAATAAAGGCGAGGTAAGAATACAGGACGGAGAGAGGGTTGGGGGGGGGAGTGGGTAGAGGGAGGGGGAGGGGGAAGGGAAGGGGACCAAGGAAAAGATTAATTGGCTTTCAAATAGCAAAGTTTTTTTTCTCTTTCACAAAGGGACGAGAGAGAGAGAGAGAGAGAGAGAGAGAGAGAGAGAGAGAGAGAGAGAGAGAGAGATTTACAGAGGGATATAATAATAAGTAAATAGCAATGAAGTATGTTAGACAAATGTATATATGTAAAATAGATACAAATAATAAATAATTCAGATGGAATAAATCATAATAGAAAGATACATACAAATGTAATTATAGATACACAAAGATACCACTACTAGAGATATGAAGGATTGACAAAAATGTAATATACAAAGTAAAGCCGGAGTCACACGAGCCGTTTTTCGAGCAATTTTTACGGGCAATTATGGTCTGGAAGCTTAAAAAATTACACTTTATCAGAATTCAGCCGCCTAACGTACTCTACCTTCAGTCTAGTTACCGATACCAATGCCAAAAAGTACCGAATTATAACGAGAACAAACTTGCTCATGGAAAATTGACGGAAAAATCGCTCGTGTGACAGCGGCTTTAATTACTAATAGGCAGACCATAGACTAATTACACATAACTGGATTGGAAGTCATATATAGACCTAATATCTAACAGTAATACATATATGATATTAGAGCCGGGATGGGGGAAGGTGGATGATACATATATACCTGTGATAAGAATACAAGATAAACACAATAGGTATACCAGTTGAAATGAAAGCTAGGGAGTATTGTTATATAGAACAATACGTATAAGGGCATAAAGAGAACCAAACACACACCAATTATACGACTAATGCACAGAGACAACACTCACCATATACACTTGTGATAGGCATAAATATAGGAACAAATAGAATAGAACACGATATATACAAACATACAAAGTAAAGGAGAATAGACAGAATAAGCATTATTTATGTATTACTGATAAGCAAAAGAAATAAGTGATATGCTATATATAGGCCTAAGTGAATATGCGAAAAATAATACATTAGAAAATCAATAAAGGCGTCAGAGATAGTAAACAAATATGGAGGTAAGAATAGTAAGGCATACAAATGTGCCAAAGATAAAGAATAAAGGAAAAAAGACAATAATCAAATATATATGGGAAATAGACACATTAAATAAGACATAGGAAGAGATGCCACGTATTATGTGTGAGTATATATACACTATATATATATATATATATATATATATATATATATATATATATATATATATATATATATATATATATATATATATATTCTGACATACGGAGCCCTGTATGTTAATTTAAGAGTTAGAATTAGAGTTGAAGGAGTGTCAAACTACCCAAGCGGCGAAGCAGACTAGCGAGCGAACCAGCGAGTGGGAAACCAGCTCGTCCGCATACCAGCAAACAAGCCTTCACACCTGCGTGCGTCATAGGGGACCCTGCAAACTACTTTGATGACCCGACGCTATGACGTATGATCGACGCCAGGAGACCCCATTGGTCCACGCACCAGCTATGCAACTCGAGGAGCTATGATAGGGGCGCGCACCATCACTCGCCTCCTGATTCGTTCCTACACCATCATTGTTTAGTATATAAGACCCGAGTAGTGGGCATTCAAGTCATTCTCATTTGGAGTTGGGGAAGGTGACCTTGCAGCTGCAGGAAGCCGGGGTGAAGTATTATAATGGGTTTGTGACTGTCGGTCAGATTATATAAGTGTGTGTTAAGTGTGTTCGGTGTAAACACTTACGTTATGTTGGTTAGTGAGATATGTGATTGGGAATTAACTTAACGCTATTATTATGTACTTAACTGTTTTAGTTGACTAACTTGTGGACTAAAGCAACTCTTTAAGTAATTGGGTTATGATGAAAGTAATACTATTGTTTTAGATTAATACTTACGAGTTCTTTCATTTTCTTTTAATTAAGCTTACATTGCTTAACGGTGCTTAGTACGGTGATGCTATTGTCTCATATTAGTAATATCGCCTTAGACTAACATGGCTGTGTTAATATTACTTCTAGTGATTTCCTAAGCTGAAGAAAATTCTTTTAGCTTCAAAATATTATTTTTGCTTTCATATTATTTGAGTGAGACCTGAATCGAATCTATGAAGCGATCCTGTAACTTAATGTACTCAAAATCAAACCTCAATGTTACGTGGTTAAGAAATACATTTAACTAATTATTAAATATATATCTAACTTTTTATGTGACTTTGATATTAATCCTGATGATAATAATAATATAATACTATTAACGTAAGACAAGAACCAAGAATAAATACATTAAATATAATTAAAAGGACATATAAGAAAACTATCTATTCATTTCAAAAAGGGTAAGAGACAGAAATATTCTTACTTTAATATTTATCTTTCAAGACTTTTTATAGAATTAATAGTCCTTCTTTAGATATAATTCTTCGGTTCATAACCATAGCCTACTAAGCTTCGGTTAAATAATAATTCTTTATAAATACTACATGACTTTAATTAGTTTCAGTATTTTTTCATAATTAAAGAGTATCAGTCAATAAAGGATACCAAGTCCTAAAATCCAAAAGGAAAGGAAGCAACAACAGGAAATAATTTTATTAGATTTTACTTTTGTTTTGCCTTCAGCTGACTGATACCTTAATATATATCTCTGTGATATCTAGATTCATCAAGTTAACCACTTGAGGATAAAGATACGTAACAGAAGAGTGGCGACCTCGCCAGGATTAGTTTCATACAGTTTCACTCAGTTTCACTACTTAAAAATCAAATATTAATCATGCCTCATCTAATTAATGACGAAGATGCTCGAGTTTTCATAGAATCAGACCCCACAGCCCCTGATATTGACTGTCTGTCAAAATCCGAACTGGAAGTGCTTGACTCACATCTCCAATTAACTGTCTCAAACATGTCCAAAGTAGAGGTGGCTCAGACCATAAAAACCCACCTGTTCCCTGTAGAAGGCGGGGAGGGTGACGGAGCAGTTGGTGGGATCCCGAGTAATCCTAGCCAACTTGATTAGCAATTGCCACCTGGTTTGACCGGTGATCAAGTACTGGAACTAGCCAGACTAAAAATAGAAGAAGCCAGAATAAAAGCAAATACCGAAGAAGCCAGAATAAAAGCAAATATCGAAGAAGCCAGCATAAAAGCCAAAGCAACTACCGAACAAGCCGGACTAAATATAGAACTAGCCAGAATAAATGCCGAACAAGCCAGAGCAAATATCGAAGAAGCCAGAATAAAGACCGAACATTATCAATATCAATATCAAACGGCTCAACTAAATGTCAATACCAATGCTCCCGTAATTGCTCCCCCTCTGGGAATGACTATGACTAGTGTCATTCCACCTTTCACTGAGGATAATGTGCAGGATTTCTTTGTTTTGTTTGAGGAAGTTGCTGGAGGTATGAAGTGGACAAGAGATCAATGGCCTTTTATGTTACAAACCGTTATGACAGGGCAGGCTAGAGCCACGTATTTGTCAGAAGTAGCAGAAGTTAGGCAGGATTATGACAATCTCAAAGAAGCTATCCTAAAAACCTATCAATTGCAGCCTGAGGCTTACAGGCAATCTTTCCGTAAAACCAGAAGAAAGAGAAGAAACCCATAAGGTATTTGCCAGGACCATGACTAAAACTTTCAATCATTGGGTCAAGAGTAAGAAAGTCACAAGCTACAACGATCTGAAGGAGTTGGTCCTGTTAGAAAATTTCCTATGGAAAATTGATTCTTCTGTATCCTATCATTTAAAGGGGAAAAAGGTAGATTGTCTTGCCGACGCCGCTGACATGGCTGACACATACGTGCTCCACAACAAATTTCGTGGAAAGAAGCCCTACGATAATTCTAGTTCTAATTTTAAGTATCCCAATCACAAATCTGACAGGCCCAGTCACAAGCCTATAACGTCTTCCCCAGCTAGCCAAAATAGAATTGTTCCCCCAACTAAAAATGCGACTCAGGGCAATGGTAACAGAGGTGGGCCCCAAAGTAATAGTAATGCTCAAAGAGGGAACGTTCCCGTATCCCCTAAAGTATGTACTTTTTGTGGCAAGAGAGGCCACCTAGCTTATCAGTGCTGGGCCAAGGAGAGAACAGAGAGATCGGGGCAGACAGTTGCCGCCGTATCTCAAACTCCATATGTGCCTGTAATGCAGGACTCCCGACAGGAGTACCTAGCACCAAAAGTTCCTTTAATGCAGCACTCCCGACAGAAGGAGTACCTAGCAGCTAACGTAAACCATCTAGACAGGGGTGTAGTAGCATGTGTGTTGCAACCCAGTAGGGTTAAGCCAATAATAATTTCACCATCAGTGCAGGACAGTTACCGTCCCTTTATTTCATCTGGCAACGTGAGATTAAATGGTTGTATGCATGAGGTAAAAATTCTGAGAGACACAGGTTCTACTAGCACCCTCATGGTGAATCCTTACACTGAGTAACACCTGGCGAACCAGTTGTAATGAGAGGTGCTGGAGGCCAATTTTATGCACACTTGGTAAAAGGCGAAATTGAATGTGAGTTACTACAGGGTGAGGCCACCATAGCTTTGTGTAGGTCCCAAGATATCCCTGTGCCTGGGGTAACACTCCTTTTGGGGAATGATGTAGCAGGTGAGAAGGTCCGACCAGACCCCATTTTGTCACTTTCCCCTGTTAACGAGCCACTAACCGGTGAGCTCGAAAAGGAGATGCCAACAGTTTTCCCTGTGTGTGCTGTCACACGTTCAATGTCTCAAGTAGCAGTTCCCTCAGACAGAAATGTACCGAATGTAAGAGTTGATGAAAGGGATGATGAGAGTGTGAATGACGCTCCAACTGTGCCTGATGATGTGACTGAGGTGGATTTATCTGACACCTTTATGCTCATCTTGACCCTAACGATGACCATGAAACCCCTCCAAATTGTCCTAGTGGCCTGGTAGAGCTACAGAGAGATGATAGTGAATGCAAGGAGTTAGCTGCCAGGTCCATGAGTGAAGAGGAATGTGAGAAGGAGGGTGGTGAATGTTTCTACCTCAAAGGAGGAGTATTGTGGCGTAGATGGAGACAGCCACACAGACCAATCGATGACGGGGCTTGGGACGTCCATCAAGTAGTAGTCCCCAAACTTTGTCGTAGAGATATCATGGAAATGGCACATTGTATACCATTGGCAGGACACCTAGGTGTGAGAAAAACTCTAGACAGAATCAGAGCCCACTTTTACTGGCCAGGAATGCGTGCAGATGTAGTGGAGTTTTGTAGAGTGTGTCACACTTGCCAGATGACAGGAATACCCAATCAGAAGGTGCCTGTACATCCTCTGGTGCCCTTGCCCGTCTTCGAGAATCCTTTTACTCGGGTGGTAGTGGACATTGTAGGCCCATTGCCTAAGACTTCCCAAGGTAACATTTATTTATTAACTATTATGGACATGGCAACTCGCTACCCAGAGGCTATACCCTTAAGGACTACCTCTGCTCCAACTGTCATCAAGGAACTGCTCAAATTCTTCACCAGAATGGGTTTCCCCCATGAGGTGCAAAGTGATCAAGGAACTAATTTTACCTCTAACATTTTTCAGCAGTCCCTGAAGGAGTTGGGTATCGAGCATGTTAAGTCTAGCACCTACCACCCAGAGAGTCAAGGGGTTCTCGAACGATATCATCAGACATTAAAGGGAATGTTACGTAAGTATTGTACAGAGACCGGAGTTGAGTGGGATAAGGGGGTAACTTTTCTTTTATTTGCTACTCGTGAGGTTCCAACTGAATCCCTGGGTTTTTCCCCTAATGAGCTAGTTTTCGGTCACCAGGTAAGAGGTCCTTTGCAACTATTGCAGGATAGCCTAGTTGGCCAGGAGGGGAACCAAAACCTCCTCAAGTATGTTTCAGATTTCAAAACCCGGTTGAGATCCTCATGTGAGTTTGCCGCTCAAAACTTGACAGTGGCTAAAAGCTCCATGAAGAAATGGTATGACAGAAAAGCCCGTGAGAGGGAGTTTCAGCCCGGTGATGAGGTTTTGGTCCTGCTCCCCCTTTTTGGCCAACCTTTATCTGCCAAGTTCAGGGGCCCATATAAGATCATTCGGAGGGTGAGCATTACCGATTATCTAGTAACTACCTCAGACAGGAGAAAGCCCACGCAAATATTCCATATAAATATGTTGAAACCCTACCATAGGTCCCCAGATTCCTTTCCTCCAGATTCTCCCACTGTGGCAGTGAATGTCAGGACCTGTGGACAGCCTGGTGCGGACAAAGTCTTCAGTTCTCTTACTGACCCGCAACAGACTGTTCCAGAGCCTGATGGTATCCATGCAGACTTTGACTTGTCATGTAGCCTATCCAACTTTCAGTATAATTCAGTAGCTTGGGGGGAATTACCATCTAAACTATGTCATCTTCCCTCTGATCAAGCGAACCAACTAATCTCTGTTTTATCTCAGTCTCCCAGTGTGTTCCGTGATACTCCAGGGCTCACTTCTTTGGCCTTGCACGACATCGACGTAGGGGATGCAACTCCCATTAAACTATCCCCCTACCGTGTCTCGCCACAACGCAGGAGTATACTGCAGGTCGAGCTTGACTTCATGTTTTCAACCCAGCTGATCACAAGGGCCTTAAGCCAGTGGAGTAGTCCGGTCATACTTGTGCCAAAGCCAGACGGGAGCCATAGGTTATGTATGGACTATAGGCAAGTTAATGCTGTCACAAAGAACGATACCTACCCACTGCCACGGATCAAAGATTGCATTTACCAGGTTGGCCTCGTACAGCAGTAAGTTTAATTTAATGAGAGGATTTTGGCAATTAGCTCTCCCTTGTAGCGAGGTAAATATCATGTTTTAGTAGTGTGCTTTTAAGCCTTCAGCTGTGAGATGCCTTGCAGTTCGAATAACGCTCCAGCTACGTTCTGGCTATGTTCTGATGTGGTACCTGGAGACGTTGCCTACTTTGGGTGATATCCTTATTATATCCTCATTATAATCTTGCTGTTGCCAATCTGGGGGTGAATCTTTTATGTATTATGTTTAATATTATGTACTATACTCCTTAAACTCTTTTCTAGGGGGGAGGTCTGACATACGGAGCCCTGTATGTTAATTTAAGAGTTAGAATTAGAGTTGAAGGAGTGTCAAACTACCCAAGCGGCGAAGCAGACTAGCGAGCGAACCAGCGAGTGGGAAACCAGCTCGTCCGCATACCAGCAAACAAGCCTTCACACCTGCGTGCGTCATAGGGGACCCTGCAAACTACTTTGATGACCCGACGCTATGACGTATGATCGACGCCAGGAGACCCCATTGGTCCACGCACCAGCTATGCAACTCGAGGAGCTATGATAGGGGCGCGCACCATCACTCGCCTCCTGATTCGTTCCTACACCATCATTGTTTAGTATATAAGACCCGAGTAGTGGGCATTCAAGTCAGTCTCATTTGGAGTTGGGGAAGGTGAACTTGCAGCTGGAGGAAGACGGGGTGAAGTATTATAATGGGTTTGTGACTGTCAGTCAGATTATATAAGTGTGTTAAGTGTGTTCGGTGTAAACACTTACGTTATGTTGGTTAGTGAGATATGTGATTGGGAATTAACGTTAACGCTATTATTATGTACTTAACTATTTTAGTTGACTAACTTGTGGACTAAAGCAACTCTTTAAGTAATTGGGTTATGATGAAAGTAATACTATTGTTTTATATTAATACTTAAGAGTTCTTTCATTTTCTTTTAATTAAGCTTACATTGCTTAACGGTGCTTAGTACGGTGATGCTATTGTCACCACCGTCCTGGTGGTGTAATGGTTAAGGTGGCAAAAATATGTGTGTGATAACCCGGGTTCGAATCCCGGTGGATCATATATACTTTAATTAATTTCATTGGGGGTGTGGTGGTGAGATTAATAAAAATAATATTAGTAATATCGCCTTAGACTAACATGGCTGTGTTAATATTACTTCTAGTGATTTCCTATGCTGAAGAAAATTCTTTTAGCTTCAAAATATTATTTTTGCTTTTCATATTATTTGAGTGAGACCTGAATCGAATCTATGAAGCGATCCTGTAACTTAATGTACTCAAAATCAAACCTCAATGTTACGTGGTTAAGAAATACATTTAACTAATTATTAAATATATATCTAACTTTTTATGTGACTTTGATATTAATCCTGATGATAATAATAATATAATACTATTAACGTAAGACAAGAACCAAGAATAATTACATTACATATAATTAAAAGGACATATAAGAAAACTATCTATTCATTTCAAAAAGGGTAAGAGACAGAAATATTCTTACTTTAATATTTATCTTTCAAGACTCTTTATAGAATTAATAGTCCTTCTTTAGATATAACTTCTTCGGTTCATAGCCATAGCCTACTAAGCTTCGGTTAAATAATAATTCTTTATATATACTACATGACTTTAATTAGTTTCAGTATTTTTTCATAATTAAAGAGTATCAGTCAATAAAGGATACCAAGTCCTAAGATCCAAAAGGAAAGGAAACAACAACAGGAAATAATTTTATTAGATTTTACTTTTGTTTTGCCTTCAGCTGACTGATACCTTAATATATATCTCTGTGCTATCTAGATTCATCAAGTTAACCACTTGAGGATCAAGATACGTATCAATATATATATATATATATATATATATATATATATATATACACACAGAGCGGTGGCGAAACATTTCCCCATAGGGAATTCCTGTGTATTTGCAAGAGAGAGAGGAAGAATAATGTTTTATTTATTTGTATTTATTTTTATTTATTTTTTTATCTTATTCATTTTTAGCATGTGATCCACCGGGATTCAAACCTGGGTTACCACATACAGATGCAGATCAAATATATAGGAATGCAGATCAAATAATATAGGAATACCCTATGGGCTATACACAGGAATTCCCTATGGGGAAATGTTTCGCCACCGCTCTGTATATATACAGTATATAATTAACACTGCGGTACACGTCAAATATGGAAAAATATATTGAAGAAATACATAGAGCGCATTACAGATAGGCAGAGAGATACAGAAGTCCAAGAAAGGCCATTTTAACGGTGATAATTATGAAAAATATAGACGTATCAAATATAATTATCATAAAAAAATATATATATATATATATATATATATATATATATATATATATATAGGCGATGAGGAGGGAGGTTTTAGGAAGGGAAGAGGATGTGTAGATCAAATTTTTACCCTGAATTGTATTGTGGAGAAATATCTGGAGAAGAAACAAAAGGTGTATGTTGCCTTTATGGACTTGGAGAAGGTCTATGACAGAGTGGATAGAGAAGGTTTGTGGAAAGTACTTAGAATATACGGAGTAGATGGCAAGTTGCTGAAAGCAGTGAAGAGCATGTATGACGGTGCAAAGGCGGCAGTACGTGTGGAGAGTGAGCAGAGCGAGTTCTTTGACCTGAATTTTGGTTTGAAACAGGGGTGTGTGATGTCCCCGTGGTTGTTTACTGTATATACTGTATGGATGGAGTCATGAAAGATATCAAGAGCAGTGGATGTTGGTGTATCCCTGAAAAGGGAGGGAATTGATTGGAAGCAAATGAATGGGAGTTGCAGGGTCTGGTAAATGAGTTTGGAACAGTGTGCGAAAAACGGAATTTGAAGGTAAATGCGGGGAAGAGCAAGGTTATGGTCTTCGAAAGGGGTGAAGTCACAGAGTGTGAGGTGAAGCTGAACGGTCAGGCTATGGAGATCGTCAACTCTTTTAAGTATCTGGGCAGTGTGTTGAGTAAAGATGGGACTATGGATGAAGAAGTGCAGGAGAGGGTACAACAGGGGAAGAGGGTTGTAGGAACGCTGAAAGCAGTAACAAGAAATAGGGTGGTCAGTATGGAAGTGAAGAAGTCCTTGCATGACAGTGTGGTAATCCCGACACTGACTTACGGAAGCGAAGCATGGACGTTGCTTGAGAGACTCAGACCAAGAGTGAGAGCAGTGAAATGATTTTTTTTTTTTTTTTTTTTTTTTTTTAAGAGACAATGAACGGAGGAAGGAAAAGCACAGATAAAACAAAAAGGTCCATGTGCCTAAAGGCATCCTCCATTCATAAAATGTTTGTAACAACTGGATTTAAACATTTGTAGATTGTAAGTTTGTGGAAAGCAATTCGAGGGAAGTGAATTCCAAAGAGTAGTAGCTCTGGGGATAAATGAATTCTGATAAGCAGAAGTTCTGCATTGTGGAGGAGAAAAGTGTAAAATTCATGGGCGCTCTCAGCTGCCCTAGTTCTACGGGGGAAAGATGTGGAGAGGCGGCACAATTGAAGCAAGTTCCTCGGAACAATTGCTGTGAAAATATCTGTAGAATAATGCAAGGGATGCAACGTTTCTTCGTATGGATAATGTAGGAAGGTCCTGTGTGATTGCAGGGTTATTGATTAATCTAATAGCTTTATTTTGAATTTTGTCCAACTGCCTCAATGCAACCACTCCACTTCCACCCCACAGAGGTGAACAATAATCCATCTGAGAACGCACATGACTTTTATATATCACGGCCAACTTACTTAATTACTTAAGAAGTGCGTGCGGAGTTACATGGAGGGATAGACAGACTAATGGGGAAGTAAGAAGGAGGTGTGGTGTGGAGGTAGATGTGCTGGAAAGTGTGAAAAGGAACAATTTGAGATTGTTCGGCCATATGGAACGTATGGGAAGCGAGAGAATGACTAAGAGGGTGTACGAGAGCGAGGTGGAGGGACAGAGAGGGAAAGGTAGACCGAAAGAGAGGTGGAAGGATGGAGTGAGGAAGTATATGAACGAAGGCGGTGCTGGTTGGGGGGATGGGCGTCGACTGACTGGGGACAGAGGTGCATGGGGGCGGTTCGTTCGTGGCCACCCCTTCGGGGATCACGGCGTCAGAGAATAGATAGATAGATAGATAGATATATATATACCGTATAATTATATATACTGTATATACGGTAAATATATATATATATATATATATATATATATATATATTATATATATATATATATATATATTATATATATATATATATATATTTATTTATTTATTTATATATAATTATAGTATATATACAGTATATAGTACATATATATATATATAATTTTTGTTTTTTATTATATTTCTCTCATTTTATTTGCCATAGTTACAGTATATCACTTCAATCAGGCTAAGGCTATCTATAATTTACATACAGTATACCGGTATATATACGGTATATATACAATATATATATATATATATATATATATATATATATATATATATATATATATATATATATATAAAATGAAGTACATAGCAAGAGAGATATAGAGTAAATTAGAGATAGTGAGAGGGTATATATGTGGGGGAGAGGCTGGTAAGGCAATTTGACGAGTCATTAACTCTACAGTGGTGGGGAGAGAGAGAGAGAGAGAGAGAGAGAGAGAGAGAGAGAGAGAGAGAGAGAACCTTAATATAACTATTTGGAGAGGGTGAGAATGAGACTGCTTGTATCGAGAATCAAGATAAATACACACAAACATGCAGAGACAGACTGAAGAAGAAAAAAAAAACGAAAACAAAATAACTGAACATCATTTGCATGGGATATAATCATGAAAACGTCCTTGTGGTACAGTACATATCGACAATCCGAATCATTATGGATGCACAGACACATAATATATAAGTTTAAACTTAAGTAATTATAGGAAAAATGGTTACCGGACAAAACGGTCAGTGGAAGCAATGCTAACAAAAAAACAATATAACTGTAAAAGAAAAGTATGAACACTAAGAATATACGAAGGCAACTATATATAATATACATATACATATATATATATATATATATATATATATATATATATATATATATTAAATCAACAAAAAAACAGGGTATACAAGACTCATTCCGTACGAGGGAAAAAGAAAGGTAAAATAGAATCAAGAAGGGCAAAATTGTGATAACGATAAGAATTATGATAAAGGGAAAGGGAACCCGGAATTTGAGACCACTATAAAAAAAAAACAAAAAAAAAAACAATTGATGGATATGAGAGAGAGTGAAGTATATGTGTGTGTGTGTGTGTGTGTTTGTGTAACAGTGTATGAGAATAAGAGTATGTGGTTGTGCGTGTGTGTGTAAAGGTGTATGTGTGTGTACTGTATAATATTGTGTTAAAATAAGAGTACGTGGTTATGTGTGTGCGTACGTGTTTGTGCGTGTGTGTGTGAAAGAGAGAGAGAGAAAGACTAAGTTAAGACGTGAGAGTGAGGGAGTAAGACGCGGCACAAATTTGTAAGCATCATAACTTCTGCAGAGTGTTTTATCCTGTCATTTTATTATGCAGGCGCCTCTCGTTCTCTTGTTCTCTCTCTCTCTCTCTCTCTCTCTCTCTCTCTCTCTTTACTTTACTGTCCTATTCTTCCCCTATAAACTATCCCTGTCTAGTAGTATTAAGGCCGGACCTCCTAGTTGGGACCGCAAGGTCTGTGTGATTTGAGTATGTGTGTAACTCTGTGTAACTCTCTCTCTCTCACACACACACGCAGACTACGAGGTCAGCTCATTGAAGTATTTAAAATACTTAATGGGTTTGACAATGTGGATTATAGCAAAATGTTTAGCCTCAATATGAATATAACACACAACCATGGCTAGAAATTAAAATTGAAAAGGTTCAGCACTAGTACGTGTGGAAACGTTTTCACATATAAGAACTGTTCTACCTGGAACAATCTTCCCTCCGAAGTTGTAAACAGTTCTTCAGTAGAGCAGTTTAAGAAGAAAGTAGATAGTATTTTGCTCACTTTGTAAAGAATGTAGTGCACTAAACAGTCTATCTCCTTCCACTTCGAGTATCTCCTCGGAATGGACCGCAAGGTTTCTGAGATAGTAACTATTACAAGTCTAGTCTCTCTTTCTCTCTCTCTCTTTCTGTTTATTTAAACATTAAATAATATTTTATCATGATACATACGATGCTGGTCAAAGTGAAACAAAAACATAATACATCATCACTATCCATAGACCATACACACACACACACACACACACACACACACACACACACACACACTCTCTCTCTCTCTCTCTTTCTGTCTTTATCTTGTTTTCTCTGTTACACACACACACACACACACACACCTCCCCGTGGCGTAACTGATAGCGCGTCTGACTCACAACCAGAAGGTCCCGGGCTCGAGACCCGGGCGGGGAAGACATTTGGGCAAGTCTCTTAACGGTGTAGCCTCTGTTCACCTAGCAGTATAAATAGGAACCTGGTGTAAGTGGACGAAGTTGTGACGTCCAATCTGGGGTTGGTGATCGGTTACAAGGTGAGATGGGTATCGTACTGGTCAACCTAAGCTACTGGTCAACCTAAGCCTTCGGGTGAGACTGGTACCGTAGTGAGAATGGTACCGTACAGATTAACCCTAAGTCTTCGTTTCCAGATGTCACCAATTGGCTAAAATACAGACTACACACACATCCACAGCCATTCCAACGATACATAAACACGTAACATACATTTCACGCAATACATTCCCAGTTAAGGAGGCGCGATAATAATGAGCTTAGCTCGCATTGCGTGGATTCCCCTTGACGAACAAGCAAGTGAATACACACTAGCTAGTATTTAATTATAATCTCACACACATAAACCTACACCCATAACATTGATATTAAAAATAATTGACCCGTCTCATTCACATATGGTTCTTATCTCTCTCTCTCTCTCTCTCTCTCTCTCTCTCTCTCTCTCTCTCTCTCTCTCTCTCTCTCTCTCTCTCTCACACACACACACACACACTCCTAGACGTATGTAGTAAATTGAATAACATTATATGGACGCAATATCAAGGAATAATACTACGTTGGCGGAGGTATGCGCTCTAACGATCGCCTAACAAACTGGAATAACGTCTTATGTAGCACATATCCTATATGGCCACCAACATTGGTCCATAACTTAGTGAGCCGTCTAAATTGCCAGAGGTTTGCCCTGCTTGGTTTTTGGTCTATATATGTATATATTTTATATATTTTATTAGTTTCCTCGCTAGGCCTCCATCAAGCTTAACAAACAAAAAACTAGAGCCCCCTTCAAGATAGATATGTGCATTTTTCGATAGAAAAATGTGCCAGCCGAAGGCCGGTTCCTCTTAAAATTACAGGCTCGCTATTGCTCGCCAGGAAAAATCGACACCTAAATGGCACGAAAGGTCTTGAAATTGACAACGAAATGGGGCAAAAGGTATTAAAATCGCCAAACTAATGGAAGGAACGTCTTAAGATCTCAAAACTAATATGCTAAACACGAGGGAGAAGGACGTCCATAAAAAGCGAGTAGTACCCCCTTAACCGATCGCCTCCAACATTGAATCACTTCACAAGGTTCCATTATTTTTGTTTTAGATATCTTATTTACAGACATACAAACAGAAAAACAAACGGAGGCAAAATACATATCCTCCGTCCATATCCGTTGGCGAAGGTAAATACATAGGAAAGAAGTCGTCGAAAAGTAGGAGAAAATTAAATAAAACAGTTTGGCCCCCCCCCCCCCCTCTCTCTCTCTCTATCTCTCTCTCTCTCTCTCTCTCTCTCTCTCTCTCTCTCTCTCTCTCTCTCTCCTTCCACAGGGTTCAGTCCTTGGACCGGTCCTGTTTCTCATTTACATTAACGATATTGATGTAGGGGTAAACAACACCATTTCCAAATTCGCCGACGATACAAAAATAGGAAATACAGTCCTGAACGAAGATGATAGAAATGCGTTGCAATCTGATTTAAACAAGATATCAGAGTGGTCGAAAAAAATGGCAGATGCCCTTCAATGTCGATAAATGTCAGGTGCTGCAGGTTGGCAGCAGAAATATGAAATTCAAATACGAAATGAATGGCAAACAAATAAAAACCGCAACGGTAGTAAAAGACCTAGGGGTACTAATATCTGAAACCTAAAAACTTCCGACCAATGTATAGCAGCTGCAAATAAGGCAAACATAGCATTGGGCTTTATTAAACGAAAATTTACATATAAACATGAGAACGTAATAGTGCCACTGTTCAAAAGTATGGTGAGGCCCCACCTTGAATATGGTGTGCAGTTCTAGTCACCTTATCTGATCAAGGATATTGTAAGACTCGAGTCAGTACAGCGTAGAGCGACGAAGATGATACCCTCATTAAGAAATAAATCATATGAAGAAAGACTAAAACGATTGAACCTGTTCTCATTAAAAAAGAGGAGGTTGAGGGGTCAGCTTATTGAGTGCTTTAAGATACTAAAAGGTTTCGACAAAGTCGATGTAAATGCACTATTCACATTAAACAATACTAATCAAACTCGCGGAAATGGAATGACATTAAAAACAAAAAGGCAAACCTAGATGTCACAAAGAGTTTCTTCACCTACAGTGTGGCGACAGAGTGGAATAAACTACCAGCGAGAGTGGTGGAGAGCGACACAATAAACGCTTTCAAGGGAAGGCTTGACCTCTATCTGCAGAGGGCTGTAATGATACGGAAAAAAAATAAATAAATAAAAACAAAATATATATATAATAATAATAATAAACGGTTTATTCACAAAAGCAGCCCGAAGGCTGAAAATATACAAGGAAGTTGATACATAGTTAAAATTAAAATTAAAATTAAAATTGACACAAGAGCTAACAGGCTAATTTACAATGAAAAATATGTATATAATTTATTGATTGTTTAAGACCTTAATTATTGAAGGAATGGCGCTGTTCTTGTAGCGGTCAGTCCGTGGTGCTCTTACGGGGACAATACGGTTGAAGTGGCGAACAGCGCGTTGAGGAGGAGGGGCGTCGGGCGGTAGTAGGTGCCGGTGTCTGGGGTTGTTTAGTAGTTTGCTGGAGAACTGCTGAAGGTGTTGTTCGTAGAGGTTAGATATGGCGAGTACGTTAATTAGGTTACATGCATCTTGGTAAGTGGTGTAGTTGGCCCCTAACATTATTCTGAGTGCTCTCTTCTGAATTTTTTCTAATTTATTTCTTTGGGTTAAGTTGAGAGAGGATGACCAAACGGGTGAAGCATAGCAGAGTTTGGGTAATATAAAAGATTTGTATAAAAGTAGCATGTCATCTCTGGGAACCCCTAGTTGTTTTCAGGGTGCGTAACATGTGTAGCCGATAAGAAGAAGCACTAGCTATGGTGTGTTAACATGTTTATCCCAGAGTAGTTTTTGCTGAAGGAAAACACCAAGTAATTTAGTGGACTGAACTATCTCGAGGGTGTGATTGCCAAGCTTGAGGGTGGGTGGAGGGATGGGTTTAGAAGCAACATTGAAGTTCATGACAAGTGTTTTGTTTAGGTTAATAGTGACATCATTATCTTGTGTCCAGGTCAGTAGGGCATCTAGGTTGGCTTGGAGAATGCTGTAGTCTGGAGAAGCGTTGCTGATGGAAGAGGCTAGTGTGGAATCGTCAACATATTTCCATTTGAGTTCTGCGTCTTGAAGGGCGTTATTGCCGAGTATTAAATAACCGAGGGGCCCCATTCGTGTCCCTTGAGGCAAACCGCAAGTAAGTGTTTGTGAACTGGAGAACACATATATATGTATGTATGTATGTGTATGTGTGTGCACTGTACAGTATGTATAAATATGTATGTATGTATGTATGTATGTGTATATATATATATATATATATATATATATATACAGTATATAGTTTGTAAGGCCAGACTGCCTAGTAAGGACCTTGAGGTCTATCTATGTAGCTCTATGTAGCTCTCTCTCTCTCTCACACACACTAGTTAATCAAATCCAACAACATAATGCCTCCTTCTCATCATCATAGAAAACGGCAGAATTTATAACTGAGAGCCACTTCATAGAAAATCAGATTATGCAAAACAATGAAGAAACTATACATAAAAAATAATTAAATTAAGCACACAATATACCGACACACACACACACACATATACTGATACACACACATAATTATATACCGACACATACACTGACACACACACACACACACACACACACACACACACACACACACACACACACACACACACACACACACACACACTAGCAAGTTCACTAATATAATTTGTTCAATATTCAACACGAGGCAACAATGTTCTTGATCAAATGGTTGAAAGCCACAGTTGCTCGCGCGTTTGGGGCTAGCAACACGTATTATGAAAAACATGTATCCATCATACAATTCACTGTCTCTCACTTCACTCACTCACCCCCGTAATTTACAGGAGGATAACAGGTTTTTCACACTACGTAGACGGAGGTCTTTAAAAAAAAAAAAATCTTCACAAGTAAAGACGACTCAGTAGACCAAGGGAGAGAGAAGGAGATGAATTTAGTACAAGCGATCATCGTGCAATAACATTCAACATTTATTTTCCTAACAATAAATCAAATGAGTAACTAAAAGGTACCAAACATTACAAAATGATGATGTGAGATTTTATACTAGCCTTCTGAGCGAATGCCACTTATAAGGCTAGGAGACCATTGATGTGTTGAGAAAGTGGGGGTACAGATCAGAAATAGGTCAGTCAGATTTCATTGAATATATGTATAGCGTTTAGATAGGTGCGGATTGGAGCAAAGGTAAAGGTAGGAGAATCGCATAGCAGTGCAGGAAGAGTCTTGTTACGAAGATAACGCAGCCGCTCAGAAGTGTATTTGCGGCATTCGCACAGAAAATGGGCGACAGTGAGAACAGTTTGACAGTGATGGCAATAAGGTGGTGGAGGCCTAGGTGTAGTCATTAAATAGCCATGCGTCGCCTTGGTATGGCCGATGCGGAGGCGGGTAAGAACAACCTGGTCAGCGCGATCAGTAGAGGGAGTCGATAACCATTGGGAGACGTGGTCTTTGAAGGAATGGAGATGGATAGTGGTAGGGAGATTATACCATTCCTCGTTCCCGGCAGTACGGACCCTGGACCCGAGCACCGGAAAGACGTCAAGGAGACGAAGCAATGTGTTCTCTGGAGTACCACGTCTCGCTAACTTAGCAAGAGAGTCAGCACGTTCATTTCCATCGACCCCAACGTGGGCAGGGATCCAACAGAGTGTTATGCGACGACCTGCAACCAGAAGGCCATGAAGGACGTTGACAAATTCGCGAACGAGAGGGTCGCGGGGTGCAAAGTAATGTAAAGCCTGTAGCGCACTCATGGAGTCGCTACAGACGACAATGTGTGGAACATTGCAAGGAAGACCATGTATCATATGCAGTGCACCCTTGATAGCCAATAGTTCAGCGGTAAAGATGGAGGAATATGGGTGTAATGTGCGTCGATTCGTGCCAAATTCTGAAACAGCAGCACAGCCCACCATACCATCTTCCTTTGAACCATCCGTGTAAATGAAAACAGCAGGGCGATGTGCAAACAGGTGGTTTAGGGCAAGAGTACGTAAGATAAGTGGGTTACTAAATTTGCTGAACGATGATAGGTGAAATCAAAATGCAGGACGAAGCAGGCACCGCACCAAGGAGGCACAAAACATCCATCCTCGGAAGTATTCGGGAACAGTACATTGTAGATGGAAAAGAGACTGGGCCACAATGGAAACAGATGGAGACAGACACGCAAGTGGATCGTCAGAATGGAAATACTTAATTATAGTAGGTGATGACCAAACATTACAAAAGCCAATTTCCATAATCTACGAACTATTTTTGACAAAGCGGACTGGAACTTCATAAAACACAAAAGTGATACAAATTATATCTGGAACACATTCTCAGATATATTAATTAAAATGTAAGACTTGTAAAACAAACAAACCAAAACAAGAACCACACACTAAAAAAACAAAAGAACTTATCAAAATCACTATGAAGATATAATGCATTGAAGATTTAGCATAATAATATTATGAAGAAAAAAAAAAAAAAAAAAAAAAAAACACATAGAATGTACATCACTACTGTATATGAGCAAGTTAATTTTCTTCCCAACCAAACTAGTTGCACATACTGTATATTAACGTACTCTCGTCATATTCAAGGAATTGGGCTGTTGGGAAGTTCAGGACGTTCTGGTATATTCTGTATCGATACAGAAACAACAATTTATGTTCATGTATTCTATTCAAACTATTCATTCTAAACTGATAACTAAAGCATAAAACTACACATTAAACAATATAAACAAATACAATATACATACAAATTTGTGATTTGATAAGATATGCACAATGGTACAAAATGCATACTCACAAATGATAGTGCCATATATTCCTGTACCCCCATAGCAAATGATAGTGCCATATATTCCTGTACCCCCATAGCAAATGATAGTGCCATATATTCCTGTACCCCCATAGCAAATGATAGTGCCATATATTCCTGTACCCCATAGCAAATGATAGTGCCATATATTCCTGTACCCCCATAGCAAATGATAGTGCCATATATTCCTGTACCCCCATAGCAAATGATAGTGCCATATATTCCTGTACCACCATAGCAAATGATAGTGCCATATATTCCTGTACCCCCATAGCAAATAGGTACTCAACGGCAAAAATGATGCCCACGGAACTTTTAGTATAATAAAGCATGAATCAGACAGGTTAAGGGAGCCCACCTCGTTGGTTTTTCTTTCTCTCCCTCTCTTTTTGGCTTGTATCCATTCGGCCCCATTCAACCTACTGTTTTAAGACGTTTATCCCCATCCAGGTGTCAATATTTTCCTGGCGAGCGGTAGCGAGCCAGCATATATATATATATTTTGTTTTGACAGCAAGCTAAGTTTTTACATTTTTCGATAGAAAAATTTCTCCGGCGAAGCCGGATTTCTCCATACAATGCTGCCTCGTTATCGCTCGCCAGTAAGAAATCGACACCTGAATGGGGATAAACGTCTTAAAACAGTTGACTGAATGGGGCCGAATGGATACAAGCTAGGGAAAGAGAGAAAAGGAGAGAAAGATAAAACAAAAAACGGTGACCCCCCTTAAGATAGCTTACTCTCCGACGAAAAGCCTAAAACTGATTAAACTTAGTAGGACAAATTGGGAATCACGTATTGCAAGTTTAAGAAAGTCAAACCCAAAGGAATTCTATGGATTCAATAAAGTAAAAAGGTGATCACTTTTCAAATCAGACCACTAACTAACACAAATGGAGATCTTGTTGATGGCTTAGTCTAGATGAGTAATAGTCTGAATGAAGTTTTCTCATCAGTTTTTACAGAGGAAGATCTGAATTCGATCCCACCTGCCACACCAGCATTAATAATTATTAATTAACAATAGTGACATTCTAAATTATTCCACAATTACGGAAAGAGATGTAATAAATAACATTAACACACTTATCAAACCCCTGGACCTGATCTTATTTCTCCAAGAGTTTTGAAAGAAGTAAGAGATTAGATGTCACAACCATTAACACTATATTTTAGCAATACAATACAGAGTGGCAATGTACCCAATGAATGGAAATTAGCTAATGTAAAAAAAAATATATATATATATTATATATATATAAATAAATACAAAATATTAATAATAATAATCTCTACCTTGCAACTATCGTCCAATCAGCTTGACTTCAATCATAATGTAAGCTGCTCAAAACAATCATCAACGAAAAACCATTCAGAAGAAAAGAAAATATTTGCATCACAGCTTGGCTTCCGTATAAGCGTTCATGCCTGACAAATCTCCTTGATTTTGTTCACAATAACTTTAATATGTATGACGAAAGTAAAGCCGTTGACATTGTCTATCTTGATTGCCAGAAAGCCTTCGACAAAGTCCCCACAAGCTTCTTGATAACATTAAAAGCACATGACATAGAAGGACGCCTACTTCGATGGATTGAGAATTGGCGTACTGGGCGTAAGCAGCAAGTAGTGTTAAATGGTAAAGCCTCGGACTGGACAAAAATCACAAGTTGCGTCCCCCATACCAGGCCTAAGGACTGAGACCTGTGTGTGTGTGTTTTCTTTTTGTGTTTTTTTCAAAATTTGAAGACAATATCAAAATTGCGAACAAAGTAGTATCTCCCTTGCATGTTCAACAGATTCAAAATTATTTAGATAAATTTGCAAATTGGGCACAAACTTGGCTTCGCCCCCATCTACAATACTGTGTACAATGTTGGTGCCCATATCATCAAAAGGATTGACTGGAGAGAATACGCCGGAGAGTAAAACAAAATATTCCTAGACTAAGAAATAAGTCATATGAAGAACGACTAAAAGAGTTAAATCAAGTATAGTTTAAACAAATACACGTTAAGAGGAGACCTAATCCAACTGCTTAAAATGATTAAAGGTGTTGACAATATATGATAAAGAGATGCTGAAACTCCTTTTCCATTTGCCTGGCTTCCCCCACTGTTTCTATTTGTGCCTAATCTACACAGAGAATTTTCCAGCTAACTTTCACAAACAACTACTCCTCCTATGCATTTCACTACACTTAAACAAGGACACCAAGCTTCTTTCCAACACCGCTAAATTACCTCTAACGTACCTTGATTTTGGATCTCAATCACTCTTTTAAACCTTGAGGGGGACACTTGTTACAGGTAGCTTTGATTTTTGTCTCCTTCATGCACATAGAAAACTAATGGATGTCACAATACTTCACAATTTATCATTCAAATTACACTAGAGGAAATGGTTGCAAGATAATTGGAAAGCCTTTTAACTCACATGAGACAAACCATTTACTTTTCAATCGAGTAGTAAACCTATGGAATGGAGTACCTAGTAATGTCATTGAGTGTAATACTGTTGAAACTTTCAAAGTTCGACTTGATCAATATCTCGCTTTTAATTCTCGATTAAATGCGTTCACAAGCGAATAGCACCACTGTTTACTGTGATACCGTTACCTGTTTATCTTATAGGTCAGGTATAGTTTAGCTACAAGCAGCTCATAAGGATCATTAGATAATATATGATGTTGCTAGTTTGACTTTGTGTACTCCTTTGTACACCCAAGCATACACTGACACGCAGACGTTCTCTCCCTCTCTCTCTTACATAACAAACACACAAACTGACACACATACACAAACATACACAGACACAAACATTATATATCTCTTACATAAAAAAACAAACACACTGACACAGACACATACACAAACATACACTGACACACAAACATAATTCTCTCTTTCTCTTACACTCTTGCATAAAAACAAACTGACACATACACAAACATACACTGACACACACACATAATTCTCTTTCTCTTACACTCTTGCATAAAAACAAACAAACTGACACAGACACATACACAAACATACACTGACATTCTCTCCCTCTCTTACATAGCAAACACACAAACTGACACACATACATATATATATACACAAACATACACGGGCACACACACACATTCTCTCTCTCTCTCTCTCTCTCTCTCTTACATAAGCACACAATTCAACTAACACACACACACACACACACACACACACACACACATATACACACAATCATTCACTGACACGTAACCACTCACTCTCACACATATAGCCTACATCTCTCTCTCTCTCTTACATAACACACCCATTCAGACAACGGTCCTCAGGGCGTTTTTTTTTTTTTTTTTAAGATGAACAGATCGAGAACAATATAAGTACCATAATGACAACTTACACACACACACACACACACAAACACGCACACACACACACAAACACGCACACACACACACAAACACGCACACACGCACACACACACTCACAAACTATATAATTATCTATGAATAGAAACTCTCAAACGAGCAAGCTATTTCAAGTCAGCACGCACACTCCAGTATCTGTATATTTCAAGGTGTTTCCGAGTCTTCTAATAATACTATCTGGGTTGAGAAGGTCGTCAAGGTCAGGGAGGGGGGGGGGGGGGTGTAAGGGGTAAGGTACACTCTACAACACACATTCTGGCCCCTGCCGACTCCTCAAACTGCTTAACACTATATTGTGGTCCGACGTCTTGGGGGTTATTATGCTGTCTTGTTTAATTAGTATTGAAGATTTTGAAGATTTTGCTTGTTTTTGCCATTTCCGAGCGATGTACTTTAATTTGTCCCCTAGGCTAACAAAAACATCTTCCCAGACTTCCTTCAAACTATAAAATGCTCACCACGACCCTCTTCAAGATAAATTTGTACATTTTTAGATAGAAAAATGTTCCGGCAGACATCTTCTAAGTTCCAGGGTAGCTGGCGCTAGCCCTGAAAATAATCGACACCTGAATGGGGTGAAGCGTCTTATTATTGCCAAAAAAATGGGGAGACACACTGCAAAACCTTCAAAGTAATGAAACGAAACCGGGGTAGATCCAAAGAGACCCCCTCCCCCCTGGGATCAAATAGGGTTAAGGGAGCCCACCTCACTTTTCTCTCTTTCTCTCCCTCTCTTCTTGGCTTGTATCCATTCGGCCCCATTCAGCCTACTGTTTTAAGACGTTTACCCCCATCCAGGTGTCAATATTTTCCTGGCGAGCGGTAGCGAGCCAGCATATATATATTTTTGTTTTGACAGCAAGCTAAATTTGTACATTTTTCGATAGTAAAATGTCTCCGGCGAAGCCAGATTTCTCCATACAATGTTGGCTCGCTATCACTTGCCAGGAAGAAATCGATACCTGGATGAGGATAAACGCCTTAAACAGTTGGCTGAATGGGGCCGAATGGATACAAGCCAGGGAGAGAGAGAAAAGGAGAGAAAGATACAAAAAGCCGGTGACCCCCCATAACCCCTTCAATATCTCGACCACTTTTATATTTGACGTTTCCTGTGAAGGGGGGGGGGGCAAGAGACCCAGACCAAGAAACAAGTCGTAGCAAATACTCTAAAACTGACCAAAATATACTATACTATAGGTTTGTCAGAGAGAGAGAGAGTTAGAGAGAGAGAGAGTTAGAGACAGAGAGAGAGACAGAGAGAGAGAGAGAGACAGAGACAGAGACAGAGACAGAGAGAGAGAGAGAGAGAGAGAGAGAGAAGGGGGAGGGGGGGGGAGCAGTAGTAAACATTAACTAACCCTGCCAAACTTCCATCCATCCCCCCCCCCCCCCCCCCTCCCCCGCAGCCCTCCGACGACGACATAACCCTCTCCCTATTAGCCCAGTCCTCCCCCCACCCCCCTCCCTCTTCCCCCATTTAAAGCCCCCCCCCCCCCCACCCCCGTTAAACTTGAGCCCTATATCTTCCTCAAACCTCTGGCCTTGACCCTCCCTGGTGATTGTCCCACATTCTCAAAAAAATAATCTAACCCAAACGTTTATGATAAGCAGTTAAGGGGGGTCACAGGCTTTTTTTGTTCTCTTTCTCGCCCTCTCTCTTTGGCTTTTATCCATTCGGCCCCATTCAGCCTACTATTTTAAGACGTTTACCCCCATCCAGGTGTCAATATTATCTTGACGAGCGGTAGCGAGCCAGCATACATATATATATTTTTTTACAGCAAGCTAAATTTGTACATTTTTCGATAGAAAAATTTCTCCGGTGAAGCCGGATTTCTCAATAAAATGCTAGCTCGCCATCGCTCGCCAGGAAGAAATCAACACCGGGATGGGGATAAACGTCTTAAAACAGTTGGCTGAATGATGCCGAATGGATACAAGCCAGAGAAAGAGAAAAAAGGAGAGAAAGAGAAAAAAAGCAGGTCACCCCGCTTAAAGTAAAATATTGCTAAGACGGTTCACTCCATCTACCATAAATGTATAGTAAGTCACCGTTGCCAATTGACCACTTGCGAGTTTTAGGTTATAAGGAATTGGATTTTTTTTACATTGATATATAACAGAATTACCAGGTAAAATGCGTATTGTAGTACATATATAAACACATAAAACCCAATTCAATATACCCTTTAGCCATCAGAACCTACATTATTATTGCATTTCTTTTTATAATCGATGTCTACAGCTCCAACTTCCTTATAGCCTGAAACTTGCAAGAGGTCAATTGGCCACTTGCGAGTTTCTGGCTATAACGAAGTTGGAGCCATAAACATCGATATTAAACAGAAATGCAATGATAACATAGGTTTCTGATGGATAGAAAGTATGTTGAGTTTGATTTTATGTGTTTATGTATAAACTACAATTGTATTTTAGCGGGTAATTCTGCTAAATATCAATGTCTACAGCTTCAACTTCCTTATAGCATGAAACTCGCAAGTGGTGAATTCCAGCCAAGTGGGTCGCCCTGTATAATTATATTGTCCTTGTCTCACTCATCAAATGACAACTAATTATCAACAGAATTTCGGAAGCGGGGATAGAAAATGAAAACCACAACACCGAAGTTGATAATAAAACAAAGAGTGTCATGATTTTGGTAGAAGCGTAGTGAAGCAATTGACGGCATCCATGACATGATAGGTTAGGAAAGGTAGGGTAGGGTAGGATAGGATGAGATGGGTTATGTTAGGTTAGGAAGGGTAGGATAGGATGGGATGGGTTATGTTAGGTTAGGAAGGGTAGGGTAGGATGGGATGGGATAGGTTAGGAAGGGTAGGATAGGATGGGATGGGTTATGTTAGGTTAGGAAGGGTAGGATAGGATGGGATGGGTTATGTTAGGTTAGGAAGGGTAGGATAGGATGGGATGGGTTATGTTAGGTTAGGAAGGGTAGGGTGGGATGGGTTAGGTTAGGAAGGGTAGGGTGGGATGGGTTAGGTTAGGTTAGGAAGGGTAGGATAGGATGGGATGGGTTAGGTTAGGTTAGGAAGGGTAGGATAGGATGGGATGGGTTAGGTTAGGTTAGGAAGGGTAGGATGGGATGGGATGAGTTAGGTTAGGTTAGGCAGGGTTAGGATGGGAATGGGTTATGAGTTAGGTTAGGTTAGGAAGGGTAGGATAGGATGGGATGGGTTAGGTTAGGTTAGGAAGGGTAGGACAGGATGGGATGGGTTATGGTAGGTTAGGAAGGGTAGGACGGGATGGGTTAGGTTAGTCAAAGAAGGGTAGGGTAGGGTAGAATGGGTGGGATGGGGTAGGTTAGGAAGGGTACGGTAAGAAGCATGGGATGGGTTAGGTTAGGAAGGGTAGGGTAGGATGGGATGGGTTAGGGGGGAGGGTAGGTTAGGAAGGGTACGGTAAGAAGCATGGGATGGGTTAGGTTAGGAAGGGTAGGGTAGGATAGGATGGGTTAGGATAGGCAAGGAAGGGTAGGGTAGGAAGCATGGGATGGGTTAGGTTAGGAAGGGTAGGGTAGGATAGGATGGGATGGGATGGTTAGTCTAAGAAGGGTAGGATGGGATGGGAGAGATCACGTTAGGAAGGGTAGGGTAGGAAGCATGGGATGGGTTAGGTTAGAAAGGGTAGAGTAGGGTAGGATGGGATGGGAGAGATCACGTTAGGAAGGGTAGGGTAGGATGGGATGGATTAGGTTAGGATGAGCAGGGTAGGGTAGGATGGGTAGGGTAGGGTAGTATGGGATGGGTTAGGCTAGGAAGAGTAGGGCATTGTAAGGTAGGATGGGATGAGTTAGGCTAGGAAGGATAGGGTAAGATGGGATGGGATAGGTTAGGCCTCTTTCTCACACACGACTTCGTAAACACGATAGTAGCCGTCCTTGGCTGACTACGGATTTTTGGGTCGGGACCAAATGTGGGAGACCTTGCAGCGACCATGGTGTTTGGCGCCCCAGCACCCGACCTTGCTGCAAGACGTTGACAAGTCTAGCAGAAAACGGGACAAAGTGTCCAATTTGACATTTCAGGGACGTAATCTATTTCCGTCCTTGTCCCGTCTCTCTTTTGTCCTTGTTTTATGGACAGCTCAAAGGTTGCACAAGGGTGGTTGATGAACGGAAAACTCGCGTTTGCACGCCTCCGGCATGACGCCCCTCCGGGTCCCCCTCTGTCCACGTGGACCTCCAGTCGTCTTTATAGCGGTCCACCCACGGCATACGGCTGCCTTGTGACGGCGGTGACCCAGGGCCGACCTTTCCCACTTTTTTTTCGGAAATGCTCAAAGAAGACGAGTGTCCATGCCATGACGCGTCCTTTCCATGACTGTGAACCTTGCCCTGACCTTGCAGGACATGGCACCAGAGTTTGCGAAACACACGACCTTTTTAAAGTCTGAACGGGACGGGACGCCAGTGTTACAACACTTTAGGCTAGGAAGGGTAGGGTAAAAATATAATAATGTAAAATGGGGGCGCATTAGGTTAGGA
>CM064505.1:29169050-29211230 GCA_032716605.1 Paralithodes platypus | reverse complement strand
TCAGGTCCAGGCGTTTTATTTACCTTGAGTTTATCTAAACAATTCAATACTTCTCTCTCTGTAACGGTGATATTGCTTAGAACATCTGAATTATCAATCTGAATCGGCGATGGTGTAGGGATATCACTGAGGTCTTCTGTTGTAAAAACTGATGCAAAGAAGGTATTGAGGGCATTACTCATTTGTTCTTCGTCTTTGGTGTATTCTCCATTTTCATCGACTAACGGTCCAACAGTTGAAGTAACTACTTTTTTCTTTCTGATATAACTATAGAATTCTTTCGGGTTTGTTTTACTTTGATTCGCAATATGTAACTCTAAGGTCTTTTTACTTTGCTTAATTAACTTTTTGGCTTTGCGTCATAGCTCTACAAATTTCAGCCGTTCTTCGTCATTTTGTGAGGATTTTTATCTATCATTAGCAAATTTTTTAGCAAGCAGGCAGTTTGAAATATCTTTATTCCACCATTTGGGCTTATTATTATGGCCTGGACGCCGTATTTTCGATGGTATGCAGTCTTGCACTGCTTTTAGGTAAGTGACTTCGAATAACTTCCAAGATGTATTTATGTCGTTATTGTGAATTAAAAAGCTCCAGTCAGTTTCTTTAAACATAGCTCTAAGTTTATGGAAGTTTGCTTTCTTGAAATTAGGGACTTTTTCGATGCTACTATTTGGTTCGTTACTAGTAAACTTTAAAGTGAAAGTTATCGTACGATGGTCGCTGTTACTGAATTCATCACCAACATTCAAATTCTCTATTAATTCTTCTTTTGTTGCAAGTACAATGTCAAGAACGTTATTACCACGGGTCGGCGTTCCAACAAATTGATAAAGCGAACTCTCTTGCAAGTTCGTATACAAGTCATGTCCGGAGTGTGAAGTAAGAGTATCGCCCAACTTGGTCACAGGTAAATTAAAGTCACCAAAAATTACGGTATCTTGTGAGTTACTTACATCTGCAATTTGTTCGTAAATTTCTCGGTCAGTTTGCACTGATTGAGCTGGAGGTCTGTATATTAATGCAAGTATTATTTTGTACCTTTATTATTCTTTATTAGCACAAAAGATGCGTCGACGTTCACAATTTGAGGTTTTGACAAGAGGGTAGGGTTAAGACTTTCTTTGATATAAAGTAAAACGCCACCTCCATTTCGATTTATTCGGCTTTTCTCAAACATTACATAACCGGGAAGTGAATACTCTGCTAAAAAGTCTCTATCTTCTGTATTGAGCCAAGATTCTGTTATGCCAATCACATCATAATTTTCTGTAAACACTAGCTCCTCTAAATCTGAAAATTTATTGCGTATGCTACGAGCGTTTGCATAGAAAACCTTTAAATTTGTTATTTTAGAACTCACGGAACGCTCTTTAATAATATTTTTGGTTCTTGTCGGATCTACATTTATGTTCATGGCAGTCCTCGGTCCTCGCTGTCTTCGGTCCTTATCGCTGGTGGTCCTCGGTTGCCTCTGTTTTTTTCTTGGCGTTGGATGATTTATGTCACTGCTGCTTCTTCTCGGATGGCATTTTTTGATCCATGGCTGCGGACTGCTTCGTGTAGGAGACGACCCATGCGTGCTGGAGAATCTGGAGGAGAGGAATCAGGGGACCTATGGTAGGGCTTCAACATATTTATATGGAATACTTGCGTGGGCTTTCTCCTGTCTGGGGTAGTTACTAGATAATCGGTAATGCTCACCCTCCGAATGATCTTATATGGGCCCCTGAACTTGGCAGATAAAGGTTGGCCAAAAAGGGGAAGCAGGACCAAAACCTCATCACCGGGCTTAAACTCCCTCTCACAGGCTTTTCTGTCATACCATTTCTTCATGGAGCTTTTAGCCACTGTCAAGTTTTGAGCGGCAAACTCACATGAGGATCTCAGCCGGGTTTTGAAATCTGAAACATACTTGAGGAGGTTTTGGTTCCCCTCCTGGCCAACTAGGCTATCCTGCAATAGTTGCAAAGGACCTCTTACCTGGTGACCGAAAACTAGTTCATTAGGGGAAAAACCCAGGGATTCAGTTGGAACCTCACGAGTAGCAAATAAAAGAAAAGGTACCCCCTTATCCCACTCAACTCCGGTCTCTGTACAATACTTACGTAACATTCCCTTTAATGTCTGATGATATCGTTCGAGAGCCCCTTGACTCCCTGGGTGGTAGGTGCTAGACTTTACATGCTCGATACCCAACTCCTTCAGGGACTGCTGGAAAATGTTAGAGGTAAAATTAATTCCTTGATCACTTTGCACCTCATGGGGGAAACCCATTCTGGTGAAGAATTTGAGCAGTTCCTTGATAACAGTTGGAGCAGAGGTAGTCCTTAAGGGTATAGCCTCTGGGTAGCGAGTTGCCATGTCCATGATAGTTAATAAATAAATGTTACCTTGGGAAGTCTTAGGCAATGGGCCTACAATGTCCACTACCACCCGAGTAAAAGGATTCTCGAAAACGGGCAAGGGCACCAGAGGATGTACAGGCACCTTCTGATTGGGTTTTCCTGTCATCTGGCAAGTGTGACACACTCTACAAAACTCCACTACATCTGCACACATTCCTGGCCAGTAAAAGTGGGCTCTGATTCTGTCTAGAGTTTTTCTCACACCTAGGTGTCCTGCCAATGGTATACAATGTGCCATTTCCATGATATCTTTACGACAAGGTTTGGGGACTACTACTTGATGGACGTCCCAAGCCCCGTCATCGATTGGTCTGTGTGGCGGTCTCCATCTTCGCCACAATACTCCTCCTTTGAGGTAGAAACATTCACCACCCTCCTTCTCACATTCCTCTTCACTCACGGACCTGGCAGCTAACTCCTTGCATTCACTATCATCTCTTTGTAGCTCTACCAGGCCACTAGGACAATTTGGAGGGGTTTCATGGTCATCGTTGGGTCAAGATGAGCCATAAAGGTGTCAGATAAATCCACCTCAGTCACATCATCAGGCACAGTTGGAGCGTCATTCACACTCTCATCATCCCTTTCATCAACTCTTACATTCGGTACATTTCTGTCTGAGGGAACTGCTACTTGAGACATTGAACGTGTGACAACACACACAGGGAAAACAGTTGGCATCTCCTTTTCGAGCTCACCGGTTAGTGGCTCGTTAACAGGGGAAAGTGACAAAATGGGGTCTGGTCGGACCTTCTCACCTGCTACATCATTCCCCAAAAGAAGTGTTACCCCAGGCACAGGGATATCTTGGGACCTACACAAAGCTATGGTGGCCTCACCCTGTAGTAACTCACATTCAATTTCGCCTTTTACCAAGTATGCATAAAACTGGCCTCCAGCACCTCTCATTACAACTGGTTCGCCAGGTGGGCACTCAGTGTAAGGATTCACCATGAGGGTGCTAGTAGAACCTGTGTCTCTCAGAATTTTTACCTCATGCATACAACCATTTAATCTCACGTTGCCAGATGAAATAAAGGGACGGTAACTGTCCTGCACTGATGGTGAAATTATTATTGGCTTAACCCTAGTGGGTTGCACCACACATGCTACTACACCCCTGTCTAGATGATTTACGTTAGCTGCTAGGTACTCCTTCTGTCGGGAGTCCTGCATTAAAGGAACTTTTGGTGCTAGGTACTCCTTCTGTCGGGAGTCCTGCATTACAGGCACATATGGAGTTTGAGATACGGCGGCAACTGTCTGCCCCGATCTCTCGGTTCTCTCCTTGGCCCAGCACTGATAAGCTAGGTGGCCTCTCTTGCCACAAAAAGTACATACTTTAGGGGATACGGGAACGTTCCCTCTTTGAGCATTACTATTAGTTTGGGGCCCACCTCTGTTACCATTGCCCTGAGTCGCATTTTTAGTTGGGGGAACAATTCTATTTTGGCTAGCTGGGGAAGACGTTATAGGCTTGTGACTGGGTCTGTCAGATTTGTGATTGGGATACTTAAAATTAGAACTAGAATTATTGTAGGGCTTCTTTCCACGAAATTTGTTGTTGAGCACGTATGTGTCAGCCATGTCAGCAGCGTCGGCAAGACAATATACCTTTTTCCCCTTTAAATGATAGGATACAGAAGAATCAATTTTCCATAGGAAATTTTCTAACAGGACCAACTCCTTCAGATCGTTGTAGCTTGTGACTTTCTTACTCTTGACCCAAAGATTGAAAGTTTTAGTCATGGTCCTGGCAAATACCTTATGGGTTTCTTCTACTTTCTTCTGGTTTTTACGGAAAGATTGCCTGTAAGCCTCAGGCTGCAATTGATAGGTTTTTAGGATAGCTTCTTTGAGATTGTTATAATCCTGCCTAACTTCTGCTACTTCTGACAAATACGTGGCTCGAGCCTGCCCTGTCAAAACAGTTTGTAACATAAAAGGCCATTGATCTCTTGTCCACTTCATACCTCCAGCAACTTCCTCAAACAAAACAAAGAAATCCTGCACATTATCCTCAGTGAAAGGTGGAATGACACTAGTCATAGTCAATCCCAGAGGGGGAGCAATTTCGGGAGCATTTGTATTGACATTTAGTTGAGCTATACGATATTGATATTCACATTTTATGCTAGTTTCTTCGGTATTTGCTTTTATTCTGGCTTGTTCGGCATCAGCATTTATTTTTGTTCGGTCTTTCTGGCTAGTTCTAGTACTTGATCACCGGTCAAACCAGGCGGTAATTGTTCATCAAGTTGGCTAGGTTTACTCGGGATCCCACCAACTGCTCCGTCACCCTCCTTGCCTTCTACAGGGAACAGGTGGGTTTTTATGGTCTGAGCCACCTCTACTTTAGACATGTTTGAAACAGTTAATTGGAGATGTGAGGCAAGCACTTTCAGTTCGGATTTTGACAGACGGTCAATATCAGGGGCTGTGGGTTCTGATTCTATGAAAACTCGAGCATCTTCGTCATTAATTAGTTGAGGCATGATTAATATTTGGTTTTTAAGTAGTGAAACGTTAATGAAACTGAGTGAAACTGTATGAAACGAATCCTTGGCAAGGTCACCACTCTTCTGTTACGTATCTTGATCCTCAAGTGGTTAACTTGATGAATCTAGATAGCACAGAGATATATATTAAGGTATCAGTCAATAAAGGATACTAAATCCTAAGATCCAAAAGGAAAGGAAGCAACAACAGGAAATTATTTTATTAGATTTTACTTTTGTTTTGCCTTCAGCTTACTGATACCTTAATATATATCTCTGTGCTATCTAGATTCATATGTATATATATATATATATATATATATATATATATATATACTGTATGTATATAAATTAGAGATGGAACGAATATCAATTTTCACTATTTGCGAATACGAATACGATTTTTTTTTTGTAAAATTCGCGAATACGAATACGAATGGCAAATATTTCAATCCTTATTTCATCCTTCAAGAACTGGTAATTATGTTTATGTCACCAACAAACGTTAATTAAATAACTATGAATTTAATTACCAGAAGTTAATGACGATGTGAATGTGTAATTTCTTAAATATCATAAATTAACTGTATGAATTAATGTTTAATATATTGTAAGAGTTCAGCCATAGAAAATTGAATAATTAAAATTAAATCCATTCAATTTTCTATGTTTCCAGTCCTCAGTCCCAATGTTGCCGCTTTATTGGTACTAAAGTACCAGATTTGGTACATTTGACTCTCTCAAGTACATTTTATACATTTTCCAATAAAATAGTCCATATCTGGTACTTAATACGAAATCAGTGAGGAAATATGATGGAATATATTTTAGTGACATGCTATTACATTGGATATGTCTGAAATGGCAATATTGCGACGGTTCAAATGTCCAGGTCCAGCACACGTTCGTTTACCGGGCAGTAATTCCACTTTAGAATAATTTGGTACTTTTCACTAGTTTGATCTGGTACTATTAAATACAGTTAAGTAGCAACACTGCTCAGTCCTCCTTCATTCCACTTTAGCGGCCCCAACGCACATCTACACTGTTATTTATTAGTTTGTGTTAACTTTAACATTTGATATATAAAATTTTTGTATATATTCTATTGGTTTCGTGAACATATTCGCCTATTTGCAAATAGCTATGAATGGAAATGCGAATACGAATATTGAGAAACATAGCGAATATTCGGACATACGATTACGAAACGAATATTCGGTTCATCTCTAATATATATATATATATATATATATATATATATATATATATATATACTCTATTTAATTCGTTTAAATATATTTATGTATATATGTATTTGTTGTATAGACCCGCAGTTCTCAGTGGGTCAGCAATTCCTTATTAAAAAAAAAAACAAGGTTGTGAAAAACGTTAATACGCTCATTGGATATATTGATTATGATATGCATTGTTATCCTTATTTTAAATAGGCTTTTACGACCAATACCGGTATATAATTAAAATGGTAAATCATTATGGACACCTTTTTATACCCTTTTCATACCAATAATATTTGTCAGTCATGTTTACAGTATTTGGCGTCACCCGAGGCCATGTATCCGATACTGGGCTCGGAGTCACTTCATCAGGTTCATAATATAGTATAGAAAACCTCTTATTCGACTAATGCTGTTGCTATTTCGGCGTTATTTTAAATTATGTAGCTTGAAATCCGGAATATACACCGTGAAACTGGTGTAAGTACTATACAAATAGACTAATAACATTTAGAAGATTATGCCACATTTTGACAGTTTATTCTGGCTAGCATTTGACGATTATAGGCAATTTCGGAAGGATCTGTGGTAATGATAAGCGTAAAAGCTATCTCAATTTACCCTCTTACGTCCATATACCCTTCTTAATCTGAATAAAATCGTCTAATAAGAACCAGGAAACCGAAAAGAATTGCGTCACCATATATTGTAAGGTTTAAGGGGGAGGTAGTTTTTTTCTGGACCCCCTTCTCCCTCATGTTTAGCATTTTAGTTTTCTAATTGTATGACGTTCTTTCCGTTGGTTTGGCGATTTTGAGACCTTTTGCCATTTTTTTTTGTCAATATTAAGACCTTTCGTGCCATTTAGGTATCAATATTTTCCTGGCGAGCGACAGCAAGCCTGTGTTTTTAGAAGGAATTGGCTTTCGACAGGGACATTTTTCTGCCGAAAAATGTAAACATTTATCTTGAAAGCGGGTCTAGTGGATACTTTTTTAAGCTTGATGGATGTCTAGCGAGGAAACTCAAAAATATATTTGTAGATAAATATATATACCAAGAACCAAGCAGTACCCCCTTAAATAGTTATGTAAAGCAGACTCTGATACAGATTATCGGCTACTGGTGGCCGAGTGACGCTATCCTCTAGTCTTCTTACACCACACATCATCACCTTACATGAACCAATTATTATTATCTAGGAAAGGGGCGGCGAGGAGCAACAAACTTAGGGGGACAAAACGACAGAGAAATAATTGCTGTGCGAGAGGAATTGATCGTTAATGTCAGATACAAAAATATATACATATATATAAATTATCGCTACACGAACTAAATAATGTTACTATACAGTATGTTTGATTATTAATGTCAGATAAAGGTTTGATATAAATTATTGTCTTGTTTTTAAAGCTACATTTCATACTTCCCACACAAAGCTATGATGTTAGATAGATAAAGGTTGGATATAATTGATTGTCATATTTTTAAAGCTGTATTCCACACTTCCTTGACTGTACTGGCAGATATATAGTTTGATATATTTGATTGTATTATTTTTAAGGCATATATTTTACGTTCTCTAGACTATATCATCAGATAAAGGTTTCATATACAACAATTGAGTGTCATATTTTTAAAACTATTCCAATCTTCCTGGACAAAAGGCTATATTGTCAGATAAAGGTTTTCATATAATTGATTGTCTCATTTTAAAGCTATAACTCTATACTTCCTGGACAAAGGCTGTACTGTCAGAAAACTCTTCATATAATTTATTGTTGTTTTATTTCTATTCTATTTTTTTTTTAGTATTATTTTTGTTTAAGCTATATGTCAAACTTTCTGGACAAGGGCTGTACTGTCTAGCCATGGATTCTCATTGAGTGCGTTTGTGACCTTTCATAGTACTAGTATTTTGTTTTCTATTCCAATTTTTTTTTAGGAGCTGAAGCCCTCCAGTTGAATGTTATCTATCTATTCTGTCTATATACTCTGGCACATACCCCATTATTTATATTTTATTTATTTGTTTTATTTTGTATTATTATATATATATATATTTTTTATTAGGGGTGGCCGACTCGAGACAGAGCCTGAACAGGGACAATACAACATTAAAAAAAAAAAAAAAAAAAGAAAAAAAAAAAAAAAACACATCTAGGTCGTCCAGGATAAAAACCCAGAAACCCAGGCATATTTTGTGTCCCCAGCATAAGATTCCCAGAGAGGCTCCGGGTTCCGCAGGCAGACATGCAGCGAAGCTGTACCACCACAAGCCCCGTCCACCATGTATCCATATATACCCTTCATATATACCGGCTCCCCGGGCCAGGCGCCTGACGGACTATTATCTAGTCCAGCTGGCACCTGACCCCCTCTCCCAAACAATCTCGTTTACACTCGTCTATTCACTAGCATTCTCCATTCATTCCTATTTATTGCTTCTTCTCTTGCGTGCTCCATAGCCATTCCTCTATCTTCCAACGCTTGTCCTACACAGTTTCTCCATCTCAATGGAGGTCTTCCTACCCCTCTACCTCCCCTTGTATCTGACTCACATATTCTCTTTGTAAGCCTTTGATCTTCCATTCACTCAACATGTTGAATGCTGTAGCAATAATTTGTTAACAAGTAGGCAGTAGCCTAGTAAGGAGCAATAGATCTGATCTTGCTTGTCTTCCTTTATATTCCTTTGTATTCATCAATTTTCTTCTCCCCAACTCTACATTCTATTCTTCATCAATTTTTTTTCTGTTTTTTTTTCTATATTCTAACTACTCCCTCTCGGGCATAGGCTGATAGCCTTTACACTCTACCGATGAACACGGTGAGGCCCGTGAGGTCTTGTTCCAGTCTAGGGAGTGAGACATGCGAAGCACCTATTCACGGCTCGAACCCAACTTCATCTCTGAAGCTGCTTCACCTCTGTGCCTCATAGTCTCACTCCCCAGGCTCGGACCCTCACTCTCAGAACGCCACCTATTGAGCAATTAACTTTACTAGGCATTGCCCCCCTGTAGCATATTTTGAATATGGGAATATTCATACAGTGCTATTTAATCAGGGAACAATGAGGGTATTTTGTTTTGGCATTTCGGTGAGCTGTGGTAATGCACTGAAACTAGATACAGCACAAATTCCATCCCAATAATATCTTCCCATTGACATATTGGGATTCGAACCCGGGTCCATTGGATTACCAGTCCAGTGGCAAGATCACTCTGCCACACCTCCCCTTACTACTATCATAACCCCAAACTCTCAACATTTACTCCTGACCATTAAGGGGACATGGGCCGTTTTTCTGGTCCCCTTTCTTCCTCATGCTTAGCCCCATTATTTTTCAGATTTTATGACTTTAGGCCCATTAGTTTGGTGATTTTATTAAGTTTCGCCCCATTTCGTTGTCAATTTTAAGACCTTTCGTGCCATTTAGGTGTCGATTATTTCCTAGCGAGCGAAAGCGAGCCTGTAATTTTATGAGCAATCGGCCTTCGGCCGGGACATTTTTCTACCGAAAAATGTACAAATTTATCTTGAAGGGGGGTCTAGGGGGTGTTTTTCTAAGCATGATGGAGGTCTAGCGAGGAAACTAAGAAATAATGGAATAAATGAATTAATAGATCAAAATAACGGCCAATCTCCCCTTAACACTCTTCACACACAATATAACCGGGTGCCTTTCCCAGAACAATCAATCACCCACACTATTTCTACCATTACTTTGCCAGACCCAATCAAAACTATCTGCTCCCCAGGGGATTTACGGCAACAAGATTACTTTTCAATTAAGGGAGGATGGTTCACGTTTTGGTCGATTTGTTCATGTATTAATTATTTGTTCTAGTTTCCTCCCTAGACCTCCATCAAGCGGTAAAAAACACAACGTAGACCCTCCTTCAAGAGAGATTTGTAAATTTTTCGGTAGAAACATTTCCCGGCCAAAGGCCGGTTACTCTTAAAATTACAGGCTCGCTATCACTCACCAGGGAAACAATTATCCCTAAATGTCACAAAAAGTCTTAATAGTGACAACGAAATAAGGTGTAAAGTCTTAAAATCGCCAAACTAGTGAGCCCAACGTCTTAAAATCTAAAATCCAATGGGGCTAAACACAAGGGAGAAAGGGGGCCAGAAAAACCCAGCCCACCTTCCCTTAACATTCTCTTTTCATCTTCTCTAGTCTAGCCTCTGTTTTATCTTTGTCTTCCTCCCCTACTCCTATTATATTTCTTGGCCCCTTCCTCCCTCATGCTTAACCCCCATTGCTTTTGAGATTTTAAGACGTTCGCCCCATTAGTTTGGCGATTTTAAGAACTTGTGCCCTATTTCTGTCAATTTTGAGACCTTTCGTGCCATTTGCTTAACACCAATATAATACCATTCTTCCGACCTTGACAATCTACAGCTGGTGTCAGTCACGTTTGTCTTTGCTCTCCGCTACCGTCTCTTTCATGTGCTTATCTTAAGGGGGGTAGTATTGGTTTGTCTTTGCTCTCCGCTACCGTCTCTTTCATGTGCTTATCTTAAGGAGGGGTAGTATTGGTTTTTGGTCAATGTATTTGTATATTAATTTATTTTTGAGTTTCCTCGCTAGACCTCCATCAAGCTTAAACTTAACACCCCGTAGACCCCCTTAAACTTAACACCCCGTAGACCCCCTTAAACTTAACACCCCGTAGACCCCCTTGCAAGATAAATCTGTAAACAAAAATTGATAGAAAAATGCCAAGGCCGATTCCTTCTAAAAGATTACAGGCTCGCTATCGCTCGCCAAGAAAAAATCTACTCCTAAATTGCACGAAAGGTTTTAAAATTGACAACGAAAAGGGGCGAAAGATGTTCATTAATGAGGGCTAAGCATGAGGGAGATGGGGTTAAAAAAATAAAAATAAAAATAAAAAATACTTGACCATATTCTTCTTCTCAACACGGCCTTAGTCACTGTTATCTCGGCTCCATTATATCTTCCTCCGGACATTCACTATCAAACCCACATCACACACACTCTCCCTTCTATAATCGTTTTCTTATCTATGGACCGGTTTTCTGGACCAATTTCTCCCTCATGTTTAGCCCCATTAGTTTTCAGATGTTATGATGTTTGCCCCATTAGTTAGTCGATTTTAAGACCGTTCGCCCTATTTCTTCGTCAATATTTAGACCTTTCGTGTTATTTAGGTGTAATTTTTTTCCCTGGCGAACGATAGTGAGCCTGTAATGTTGGAACCGGCCTTCGGCCGGGAAATTTTTCTACCGAAAAATTTACAAATTAATCTAGAAGGGGGATCTAAGGATTTTGTTTTTAATTTGATGGAGGTCTAGGGAGGAAACTAGAAAAATAATGAATACAAGCAAAAATCGCCCAAACAGTGAACCATCCCCCATTAAACCACCATTTATTTACAATTATTCACGCAATGAAAACTACTACCTCCTGTAAGACTAAAGTGATAAGAGAGGTCACGAACAGTTCCATCCATGGTACTGTGTTGGTGGTGTAATGGTTTAGATGCTTATGTTCGGGGTGTGGTGTCCCGCGTTCGAATCCCGGGAGGTTCATATGCTTTCCTTAATTTATTCAAGTGCATTGGGGTTTGTAATGGAGGATTGATGTTAAGAACGGGGTGTTACGTAAAAACTTTATTCCAAACGTTTCGACATCTTCACATGTCCTCATCAGTGGTCTTATACTTTATATAATTGTGTATATTGATATGTCTGTAGCTATAATTGTAAACTGTAAAATAATAATGGGCATGACAAAATGGTGTATATAATCATTGGATATATTGATATGTCTGGAGTTACAGTTGTGTTAAGGGGGCAGTGGTTATAATTGGGTCTATTAATTTAAATATTCATCTATTTTTCGCTTCCTCCCTAGACCTCCATCAAATAATTGGTGATGATTGGTGATGGGCTGGTCTATCAGAGTGAGAACTGAGCGATCTCTACCATACCCATAGCTTACTCTGACTGTTCCTTTTACTTATATATTTTCTAGATCTCGTGTGACGGCGTCTCTTCCGTGGATTGACCTCTCAATCTACCAAGATTGGAAGCCAAAGCGTCACATTTTTCCTTTGCCCCTCAACTTTCTCTTCATAATTGCTGAGGGGCACAGGGCCCTGGGTGGGGCTTTGGTTTCCCGGGCGTTTCCGCACCCTTCTCAGCTCCCCGCCATGGTGTGGCTTCGGTCACCCAGGCTGTATTGTGGTAGGCAGGGAGGGTTCTGTGGGGGCGCTCGGTTATGGCCTTGGCCTTGCTCGGGGTCTTGGGGCTGTTCGGCCAGGCAGTCTGGGGAACAACAACAACAACAACCTCCATCAAAAGGGGTGTTCCTTGGCAACCAAAAGCTTCAGTGAGATGTTTTTTGGAGAACACCACTGACGAAGGCATGTGAAGATGTCGAAATGTTTAGGTTAAGGGGGAATGGTTCACTTTTTGGTCGATATTTTCATTTATTCAATATTTTTTTAGTTTCCTCCCTAGACCTCCATCAAACTTAAAAAATCATCCATTAGATCCCCCTTGTAGATTAATTTGTACATTTTCCGGTAGGGCCGGTTCTTTCAAATTTACAGGCTCACTATCGTTCCCCAGGAAAAAATTGTCACCTAAATAGCACGAATTTAAAGGTCTTAATATTGACAAGGAATGGGGCAAAAGGTCTTATAATCGACAAACTAATGGGGCAAACATCTTAAAATCTGAAAACTAATGGGGATAAACATGAAGGAGAAAGGGGTCTAGAAAATCAACCCATCTCCCCTTAAAGCACCATGCAACTTTTAACACCTTTCGCCCCATTTCGTTGTCAAATTTAAGACCTATCGTACCATTTACCTGTCGAATTTTTCCTGGCGAGCGATAGCGATCCTGTAAGTTTAAGAAGAACCGGGAACATGTTTCTTCCGAAAAATGTACATGTTTATCTTGAAGGGGGATCCTTTTTTTTTTTTTTTAGTTTGGTGGAGATCTAGGGAGGAAACTAGAAACAAATAAATAAATGAAAAAAATCGACCAAAAAATGAACCAACCCCCCTTAACTTCTACACACTCATTCCCGTAATCGCTACCATAACCTTCTTCACCAATCAACTTTATCATAATTATCTCCCTCGCTTAGACTTGTAGCAGGAAAATGTTAAAGTCACGTTTCTCTCCCCCCCCCCCCAATCTACCTTCTTTATCTTTAACCCTATCTTAGTATCTGCTTCACCTAATATATATTTGTCTTAACCCTCGCTAGCAGCAGCACAGCTCCCACGGCTAACATTAAGGGGCTAGTGGCTGCTTTTTTAGTCTATAAATTAATTTATGTTTTAGTTTCCTCGCTAGACCTCCCTCAAACTTAGAAAAACACCCCCTAGGGGGTCTCAAGATAGATTTGTACATTTTTCGGTAGAAAAATTTGCCGGCCGAAGGCCGGGTTCTCTTATAATTACAGTCTCGCTGTCGCTCTCCAAGGAAAAATCGACACCTAAATGGCACGATAGGTCTTAAAATTGACAACGAAATAGAGCTAAAGGTGTTAAAATCGCCAAATTAATGGGCCGTACGTCTTATAATCTCAAAAACAAATGGGGTTTAACACGAGGGAGATAGGGGACCAGAAAAACGACCCATCTCCCCTTAATGCGGACAACATTCATAATCACAAAAACACCAGCCCCAATCCCCCGTTCCTCTTCGCTAATCTACCTGTTTTATCGTGTAGCTAATCTTCCGATCTTTAACACCTAATATCTCTACTTCTAAGCCCCCGCTAGCATCGTAACTCCGACATTTAATGGGCGTGACCTGCTTTATTTCTCTCTTTTTCTGGCTTGTATCCATTCGGCCTCATTCAGCCTACTGTTTTAAGACGTTTATCCCCGTCCAGGTGTCGATTTCTTCCTGGCGAGCGATAGTGATCGAGCATTTTATGAAGAAATCCGGCTTCGCCGGAGACACTTTTCTATCGAAAAATGTACAAATTTAGCCTGCTGTCAAAAACCTTTAAACAAATATGCTGGCTCGCTACTGCTCGCCAGGAAAAAAATCGACACCTGGATGGGGGCAAACGTCTTAAAATAGTAGGCTGAATGGGGCCGAATGGATACAACCCAGAGATAGAGAAAAAAATACGAGGTGGGCCCCCTTAACGATAATGTTCAAAGCCGGATCACCTCAATAGGATCAAGGGGTCTGTGTATCTATGTATTCTATGTAACTAACTTCTCCTCTACCACTCCATCTATGTATTCTATGTAACTAACTTCCCCTCTACCACTCCATCTATGTATTCTATGTAACTAACTTCCCTCTACCACTCCATCTATGTATTCTATGTAACTAACTTTCCCTCTACCACTCCATCTATGTATTCTATGTAACTAACTTCCCTCTACCACTCCATCTATGTATTCTATGTAACTGACTTCCCCTCTACCACTCCATCTATGTATTCTATGTAACTAACTTCCCCTCTACCACTACATCTATGTATTCTATGTAACTAACTTCCCTCTACCACTACATCTATGTATTATCTGTAACTAACTTCTCCTCTACCACTCCATCTATGTATTATCTGTAACTAACTTCCCCTTTACCACTCCATCTATGTATTCTATGTAACTAACTTCCCCTCTACCACTCCATCTATGTATTATATGTAACTAACTTCCCTCTACCACTACATCTATGTATTCTATGTAACTAACTTCCCTCTACCACTCCATCTATGTATTCTATGTAACTAACTTCCCTCTACCACTACATCTATGTATTCTATGTAACTAACTTCCCTCTACCACTCCATCTATGTATTATATGTAACTAACTTCCCTCTACCACTACATCTATGTATTCTATGTAACTAACTTCCCTCTATCACTCCATCTATGTATTCTATGTAACTAACTTCCCTCTACCACTACATCTATGTATTATATGTAACTAACTTCCCTCTACCACTCTATCTATGTATTCTATGTAACTAACTTCCCTCTACCACTACATCTATGTATTCTATGTAACTAACTTCCCTCTACCACTCCATCTATGTATTCTATGTAACTAACTTATCACCATCCTCCCCACAATCCACCGCCCCCCTGTTCTGCCCAGCTAATCAAAACTATATTCTCCCCATAGTCTTGTATTAGGAAGTTGTGATCAAATAAGTCCACATCATCTTATATATAATAGTCTACCTTCTCTCCTTTCCCCTTGTCTTATCTATTATACCTAGTTCTGTTATTAAGGGAAGGCTTTTAGGTTGTTCCCTAGACCTCTATCAAGCTAAAAACTACACGCCTTAGACCCCCTTTCAAGATAAATTTGTACATTTTTCGGTAGAAAAATTTCCCGGCCGAAGGCCGGTTCCTCTTAAAATACAGGCTCGCTATCGCTCGCCAAGAAAAAATCGACACCTAAATTGCACGAACGGTCTTAAAATTTACAGAAATTGGACGAAAGTTCCTAAGATCGCCTAACTTATTTCCAAATCTTAAAAGCATTGGGGCTAAACATGAGGGAGAGAGGGGTCCAGAAAAAATCCCTCCAGTGGAAATCTCCCCTTAACCCCTTCTTTACCGGCGTCGTCCTTTTTAATATATTTTGGCTACTATTAGACAATTTTTATGCAGCTTAGGAAGGACGTCTCCCAATTAAAAAAAGCTACAGACTATCTCGATTAATAATTTACTACCATATACCCTTCCTAAGCTACTTAAAATCGTCTAAATGCAGCCGACATTAGATACAAAATAACGTGACCGGTACAGAAGGGGTTAAGGGGGTATGGGCTTTATATTTGCTACTTTAGTTATCATTTTGTTCATTTGTTAGTTTCCTCCCCAGACCTCCATCAAGCTTAACCCCTTCTTTACCGGCGACGACTTTTCGATTTTATTGTAGCTATGTTTAGACGATTTTGTGCAGTTTAAGAAGTAACTGTGGTAGTAAAAAGGGGTAAGAGAGATACTTTGAACCAGTTAATTGCTGTAGGCCCATTTTAAACTGTACACAATTCGTCTAATAGTAGCCAAAATAAAGATAAAAAGACGTTTCCGGTACAGAAGGGGTTAAACAAACACCTGCACAAGACCCTCCTTCAAGATATATTTGTACATTTTTCGATAGAAAAATTTCCCGGCCGAAGGCTCACTATCGCCTGCCAGTAAAAATCGACACCTAAATGACACGAACAGTCTTAATACTGACAAAGAAATGGGGCGAAAGGTCTTAAAATCGCCAAAATAATGAGCCGAATATCTAAAAATCTGAAAACTATTGGGACTAAACATGAGGAAGAAGGGGGACCAGGAAAACTACCCATCTCCCCTTTATCCTCAACCTATCTCTATACACTATTAATAAAACACCTTTATTTAGCTTGATGCAGCATTAACCCTCTCACGTTCTTGACGCAATTTTGAGCCTATTAGGGATACTTTAAATCCTTTGTTACCATCAGGACATAGCATCAGGAGTATTTAGAAACCTTTAGTTTAGTTACTTTAACCTCTGCAGTTGTCTTTGAGTTAGCTGTGGGCAGAAAACTAATTTTGGAGAGGTAATTATAAGAGTGAGAGAACTCTATTTATTATTGCTAATCTGGCAACCTCTGCGTCATATGGTCGAGAGAGGGTTAACAATCTAACTTATGGTAACTATTCCTACTACGGCCATTATCCAACCTTATAACCACTTCAGTTCATAATACTACCCCCCCTCCACACACACTCACTCTCACTCTCTCTCTCTCTCTCTCTCCACCGCCCCCTGGTCTGCCAACATAATAAAAACTACCTCCTCCCAGTAGCTTTAAGGGGGAGGTAGTCGCTTTTTCTGGACCCCCTTCTCCCTTATGTTTAGCATATTAGTTTTTAAATTTTAAAATGTTCGTTCCGTTAGTTTGGCGATTTTGAGACACCTTTCGCTTAATTTATTTGTAAATATTCAGACCTTTCGTGGCATTTAGGTGTCGATTTTTCCTGGCGAACGATAGTGAGCCTGTAATATTTTAAGGAACCGGCCTTCGACCGTTAACGGCGTTACGCCAGGAAATTTTTCGACCGAAAGATGTACAAATTTATCTTGAAAGGGGGTCTAGGGTGATGCTTGTTTAAGCTTGGTGGAGGTCTAGCGAGGAAACTCAAAATTATATTCATAAATAAATAAATAGACCAAAAAACAAGCACTACCCCTTTATACCCTCAAGTTGCACGACATAAATACCTTCCCTCAGCTGTTCTATAGTTAACCCTTTTTCTTGGTACCGTTTACTTATCTTTTATCTTTAATTATTTTTATCCTCAATTATTCTTCTGTCTAATTATTTACTACCCTCAATTATTCTTCTATCTCTAATTATTTGCTAGCCTCAATTCTTCTTCTATCTATTTATTTAATACTCAATTATTATTCTATCTTTAATTCTTCTTCTATCTCTAATTATTTGCTATCCTCAATTCTTCTTCTATCTCTAATTATTTGCTATCCTCAATTCTTCTTCTATCTCTAATTATTTGCTATCCTCAATTCTTCTTCTATCTCTAATTATTTACTATCCTCAATTCTTCTTCTATCTCTAATTATTTGCTATACTCAATTCTTCTTCTATCTCTAATTATTTGCTATCCTCAATGCTACTTCTATCTAATTATTTGTTTTCCACAATTATTCTGTATACACTATTTTTGAAGCATTTATCTTTAACCTTCACCTGACAGTAACCCTTTCAAGACCCGCGTACGCATTTCTTTTCTGTTTTTTAGCTATTATTAGACCATTTTATTTACATTAGGAAGGGTATAATTATGTAAGCCAGAGGGTCCATTGAGATAGACTTAACCCTTAGAGTTCCCAGAGATCCTTCCTAAACTGTATAAAATCGTCTAATGATAGCCAGAATAAACTGTGAAAATGAGTCGTAATCTTCAATGGGTAAACAGTTTGTCATATTATTATCACGTCTCATCCTTCTTCAATACAACATTCACTACTGATCCCCCAACACAGTCCCACTCCTATTCTGTCCAACTCTCCAATCCAAGAATTGGCAAATGTTCTCAGTCTTTCTTCTACTCCACTAGTGAATCAATCTTTCCTTCATCCTATGACTTAAACTGCTTTAAAATTCTTGCGTCCGGGCATTTTGACCACAACGTCCCTTGAGTTAGGCCCTCTGTCACCCCTTTGACCCTGGGGGAGAATCGTTACGGGCAACCTGCCTTGTGTCTCCTTCATACACATAAGAAAATATAAAACACTTTCAACCACTATAATAAGGGGCTGTTTCTTCTGGACTCCTTTTCCCCTTGTGCTTAGCCCCAGCGTACTACAGACATCAGCAATATTCCATAATATTTAGCAATGTCATTCTACATTTGCCTTTGGCAACGTTGAATATATCTCGCGAGACATGGGGTGAGAGTCTCAGTGTTGCGGCAGATGTGCCGGAGAGCGGACGGGGGCCCGTCGCGCTCCTGCTCAATCGCATTCGTCTGCAGGAAATTGCCAGGATTACCTGTACGGTTCCCGCAGTGCAAGGGTTAAGGTTGCATATTTTTTTCTTTTTAACTGTTAATTTAATTTCTTTGCTTTATGACGAAGATTGGTGACATTTTCCATATGATTTTTACATTTGGTCGGGATAATGCTCGAAGATTAGGAGATAAAATAAAGATATATTAATAAAGAGGAGAATTACTTATATTTCAGAACTCCCGGCCATAAATCCACGGGAGGCAGATAGTTTTGATTGGGTTAGTGAAGAAAGTGATGGTAGCAATAGTGTGGATGTAGAGGATGGATTGTTCTGAGTGATATTGTGTTCGAGTGTTAACCTTTCAGTACCGATGTTGTCCCTATAACTTTACTCTGGCTACTATTAGACGATTTTAATCATGTTTAAACAGGGCCTCGAGCAATTAACAGGATTTGACCTATCTCACTTGAACCATTTCATTTTTTCTACCACAGATCCTTATCCAACTGCACAAAATCGTATAAATAAAGCTAGAATATAATTAAACAGCTGTCGCCGGTACAGAAGGGTTTAACCCCTTCATTACCGAGTTCGTCTTTTCATTATTTTCTGGCAATTATTTGACGATTCTATGTAGCTTAGGAAGGGCATGCACTAATTAGAAGGCTTCCCAGTATCCCAATTCATTATTTTAAGTAACAAACGTCATTCCTTAGTTGTATAAAATCGTCTAAATATAGCTGAAATAAGAAAGTCAAAAACATCCCGGTAGTGAAGGGGTTAATGGTCAGAAGAATGTTAGAGTATTGGGTTATGATAGTAATGGAGAAAGATCAGGGGAGAAGGGATATTAAGAGTACAAGACAATAAAAAATAAAATAAAAACGAGGAGGCTACCTAAAGAAAAAAGAAGACTTAACATTTAACCCCTTTTTTTACCGGTAACGTCTTTTTAATTTCATTGTAGCTACATTTAGACGATTTTATAAAGCCTAGGAAAGATATATGGTACGTAAAAGAAGTAATTGAGATAGTCTGTAGCCTATTCATAGGTAGACATCTTCACTAAGCTGATTATAACCGTCTAATAGTTGCCAGAATATAATGAAAAGGACGTCACCGGTACAGGAAGGGTTAAAAGCATATTCCCTACCATAAATCCCCCGGGGAGAGATAAGCTGGTGTCACACGAGCGCTTTTTCCGGCAATTTTCGATAAGCAAGTTTGTCCATGTACTATTTTGAGGCTCTTTCACATTGGAATCGGTAACTAGATCGAAAGTAGATTAGGTTAGGCAGTTTATTTCTTATGGAACTTATATTTTGAAGCAGCTAGGCAACAATTGCTCGTAAAAATTGACGGAAAAATCGTTCGTGTGACACCGCCTGTAGTTTGGGTGAGGTTGGCTAAAGTGATGGTAGCAGTAGTGTGGAGGGTTCATTGTTCTAGGGGAGAGACACAGTGATATTCTTTTAACCACTTCTGTACCGGCGACGTCCTTTTAACTTCATTCTGGCTACTATTAGACTATTTTATTCAGTATATACTGGGCTTCCAGCAATTAACAGGCTTTGAAAGATCTCACTTAACCCTTTATACTACCACAGATCCTTCTTAAGCAGTAAATATAGCTAGAAGATGATTAAGAAGACATCGCCGGTACAGAAGGGGTTAAAGTCTTATATGGTCACAAGAAAAGGTTAAGAATTTCAAGATCATGACGCATTTTGACAGTTTATTCTGGCTGTCATTAGACGATCTTATACAGTTTAGGAAGGATTTGTGGGACTTTGAAGGGTAAAGACTGTCTCCATTAGCCCTCTGACTTCCACGTATTCTTCCTAATCTAAATAAAACCGTCTAATAATATCCAGAAAACAAAAGAAATGCGTACTAGTATCTTGAAAGGGTTAATAATTTTGGATTGTAATAGTACACTGTAACAATTGAACGTTTAATACTTAGTTTATTGGTATATATATATTTATGTTTATTATCATTATTTCAGTTTCCTCCCTAGACCTCCATTAAGGGGGGTGACCTGTTTTTGTTCTGTCCGTTTCTATCTTTCTCTGGCTTGTATCCATTTGGCCCCATTCAGCCTACTGTTTTAAGACGTTTATCCCCATCCAGGTGTAAATGTTTTACTGATGAGCGGTAGCGAGCCAGCATATTTAAAAAAAACAAAAATTGACAGCAGGTTAAATTTGTACATTTTTCGATAGACAAATTTCTCCGGCGAAGCCGGATCTCTTCATATAATGCTGACTCGCTATCGCTCGCCAGAAAGAAATCGACACCTAGATGGGGATAAACGTCTTAAAATAGTTGGCTGAATGGGGCCGAATGGATACAAGCCAGAGAAAGAGAGAAAAGGAGAAAAATAAAAAAAAACAGGTCACCCCCCTTAAGCTTAAACAAAATCCCCCAGATCCCCCTTCGAGATAAATTTGTACTCTTTATGGTAGAAAAATGTTACGTCCGAAGGCCTGTTCTTTGAAAATTACAGGCTCGCTGTCGCTTGTTAGGATAAAATCAACACCTAAATGTCACGAAAGGGGTTCCATGTCATCTCAACCAGTAGACCATTTCAACCAGTAGCTCTCAACCAGTGCCAAATCAACCAAGACCAACCAAACCAGTGTCAAAATATAGTACTAACTTAACCTAACCTAACGTAACCGAATTGGTTGATTTGGTACTGGCTGAGAGCTACTGGTTGAAATGGTCTACTGGTTGAGTTGACCGGTCACCCACGAAAGGTCATAATTGAATGGGGCGAAAAGTCTTAACATCGCCAAACTAATGCGGCGAACGTCTTAACATATCATCTCTAATAGAGAATTACGTTGTCTGGTAAAAACAAAAATTTGGCCTCATTTCTGTGTCAATTTTAAGACCTTTCGTGCTATTTAGTTTTTCTTTTCCTGGCGAGCGAAACTGCGGTGTTTGCAGTCATTGGCAGTAGTTATACAGTATATACACCATGGTATATATACAGTATATACACCATGGTATATATACAGTATATACACCATGGTATATATACAGTATATACACCATGGTATATATACAGTATATACACCATGGTATATATACACACTTGGATAAACCTACGACCGGTACCCATGAGTACTCTAGCTAACTATTGTGTTGTTAGGGAGTAAAGTTAGTAGTTAGTTTACTTTATTATTATTTTTATTATTAGGTTTTATTATTATATTATAGCATCGAATTGGTGATCCATTTTAGATTCCCACCCCCTTTTACAATATTAAAATAAAATGTAATTAAAAATTCAGTTATAATAAGTATTCACTCTATAGTATGTAAGTTCAATATAAATAATATATATAATATATATTAGAGAGAGAGAGAGAGAGAGAGAGAGAGAGAGAGATGGAAAGGGTGGGGGTAGGGGGGGAGATAGGGGGGAAGGAGGGGTAAGCATAGCGAATTGACAATAACAAAGTGGAAATACCCGGACACCAATTTAAGAAAAGGGGATGACATGGGCGTAAAGTGCGGCGAGAAATAGCCCAGGGTGGCGGGAAGGTCGGGCTATGGAGAGAGAGAGAGAGTGAGAGTGAGTGAGTTAAAGGGGAAATGAGATGGCCTAGACCGAGACAAATGTAGTACGTTAGGAGGGGGGAGGTGGGGGGCGAGGGGGAGTTGACCCCTATCCTCTGATGATCATGTCTTCTGGCTAACCCGTGACGATTATATTCAGACGTCCGTATAGCCAAAGTGTTAAAGAAAGGTTTATGGAGTGGTTGAGTATAAACTTTAGCGAGAGGTGATGATCTACCTTACACCATTATGTAATCTACCTTTAAGATGTTAACTTTTGGCAGTGAGGGCCAAATTATATATATGCTGTGTATATATATATATATATATATATATATATATATATATATATATATATATATATTGACACTATATGACTATGAGACGCTATACAGTTGGTATGTTACTATTATGGTTTGTGGCCTTTCATCACGTTCACTAGCTCATGAAGAGGATACAACGAATCTCTCTCTCTTGTTTATAGTTTTGTAACCCCATCTATCCCGGCAGCGTTTGTCATTGTATTATAGCTATGTATAGACGATTTTATCCAGTTTAAGAAGGATGTCTACCCGTTAAAATACTGCAGACTCGCTAAATCCTTCTAACTACCATATATCTTTCATAAGCTACATAGAATCGTCTGAATGTAGCTGAAATCAAATACAAAGGACGTCATCGGTACAGAAGGGGTTAAGGGACCTCGTGAGCAATAGTGATGGTGCCTGTCTTAGAGTCAGTATAGTAAGAGTGTCTTAGCTGACGGTAGATGTCCCCGTCCCCATCATCATTACTCGGTTGTTACCATGACTTTGTAGGGGAATATGTTGTTAACCCTTTCAAGACTATGACGCATTTTGACAGCTTTTTCTGGCTACCATTAGACGATTTTTTACAGCTTAGGAAGGATTTGTGGGATTGAAAAGGGTAAAGACTATATCGATTAACCCTCTGACTTGCTTATACCCTTCTTAATTTAAATAAATTCGTCTAATAATAGCCAGAAGACAACAGAAATGCGTCATCGGATCCTGTAAGGGTTGATTGCGAAATATTGGCACTATTAACCCCTTCTCTACCGCGAAGTCTTTTTAACTTTATTCTGGCTACTATTAGACAATTTTATTCAGATAATAAAAGGGTCTTCAGCAGTTAATAGGCTTCGAACTAACTCAACCCTTTTGACTACATAGATCCTTCTTAAACTGCACCAAATCGTCTAAATATAGCTAGAATAAAATAAATAGTCGTCGCCGGTACAGAAGGGGTTAAAGACACAGAGACTTAATCCGTTCTGTACCGGCAACGTTCCATTAATGTTATTCTACGCTATATTTACAAGATTTTATGCAGTTTAAGAAGAATCTGAGGTAGCAAAAAGGGTTAGGTGAGAGAGTTGGAAGCCTGTTGATTGATGGAGGGCCTTTTTAAACTGAATATATGTCAAATAGTACCCAGAATAAAATTAACAGGACGGCACCGGCACATAATGGGTTAAGCCGTTATCACACGAGAGGTTTTATAGTTAACATTCGATTATCAACATTTGTCAGGCCACATTTCTGGAATATTTTGCACTGATATCGGAGAGTAGACTGGTGATAGATGCATTTAGGTAACCAAAATATTTCAAATGTTTACCTCTTAAGCTGCCAGACCAGTGTTGAGGATAATGCGCTCGTGTGATACCAGTTTTAGTGCCTTCATAAATGTCTTCTAATTGTCGACAAGGAGCTGCTTTGGCATATCTTTTTCCATGTGTAAAAAATATACTACAGTATGAAAGTTGAAGATACTATACCTTGTTCTAAATTAGTAGTCCGGAAATCGGGAACCCTAACCTCTGTAACTCAAGAAGGGCTAGAGCAAATGTGCTATAAATGTCCACACATATTCCCATATAGTAGAAATATTTTCTCGATTACTCTAGTCGTTTGTGAGCTATAGAGGTTAATGGTCAAGAGTTTTGGCCTACTTACTTGGAATAGGGTATAGGAGGGTGACAAGGGCGGCTGTATTCCCTGGAGTATGATCCCACTATATTACCCCGAGAGAGAGAGAGAGAGAGAGAGAGAGAGAGAGAGAGAGAGAGAGAAAGAGAGAGAGAGCGAGAGAGAAAGAGAGCGAGAGAGAGAGAGAGAGAGAGAGAGAGAGAGAGAGAGAGAGAGAGAGAGAGAGAGAGAGAGAGAGAGAGAGAGAGAGAGAGCGCGCAGGAGAGTAAATACAACTAGAGCGAGAGTAGATAGTATACGATGAGTGAGATTGTAGATGAAGAAGGAGGAGACAAATGAGGAGGAGGAGGGGAAGGAGTGACTGAGAAACTACCAAAAAGGTAAAATAGCAATATACTATAGAGCAAGTAAATTAAGCATGTATACTATGTGTGATGGTATGGAATGAAGGAAATACTTTATATATATATATATATATATATATATATATATATATATATATATATATATATATACAGTATACATATATATATATATATATAAACACACACACACACACACAGGGTGATTATATACTCTACCGACAAACTTTACGAGGATAGACATGCGCATATTATCTCAAATAGGAAAGTTTAAGTAAGAATTATGCAGTATGAAAAAAACATTAAGATTGAGTTAAGTGACTTACAATATTCGTAGCAGAAGCAGTGTTTCATTCAAATTCACAAATTGGGTGATAAGAGATTGATGTCTTTACTAACTGTCATTGAAAACTAGATTCGACGATTAAGTTGGAAATATTATGGGAAGCATGTGGAACGTGTGGGAAGCGAGAGAATGACTAAGAGAGTGTACGAGAGTGAGGTGAAAGGACAGAGAGGGAGAGTAAACCGGGTGAGAAGTGGAAGGATGGAGTTAAGAAGTATATGAGTGAAGGCGGTGCTGGATCGGAGGAGGGGCGTTGACTGACTGGGGCCAGAGGTGCATGGGGCCGTTTTTTTCGTGGCCACCCCTTCGGGGATCACGGCGTCCGGCAATAGATAGATAGATAGATAGATAGTTATTGATGTAACATATTAGTATAAAGGAGTACAAAATAAGTCAAACAACAACAGATCTAGCGACTCCTCGAGGTTGTTTGCCCTCTTAATGACTGCGGCTCAGAGTGTTCAACAGTGGTTTAGAGTGGGTAAGGGACAATTGGAAAGGGAATTACTGCCCTAGGACTTATGTCCATGGCAGGGTTAGGAGATAGTAATAGGGGACAATATGGGTTAATACCATAACATGGTTATTAGTGATCCTTTGTGTATCTGAGTAAAAGTAACATCTGAGTTATTGATTTGTACATGTAGTGTTCCTCGATGTGTCTGAGAAAAATGAAAACAAAGAAAAAGTTATTAATTTACATATGCAATCAGTTGCAGGTTTAAGGCAAGGTGTTTGTCTAAGCGATGCTAAAGGAATCAGCTATATTATCTCGAGGGAGCCCATTTCACAAGTTGACAACTCGATTGAAAAAAACATTCTTAGACAAATGGGAGTTAAAAGATTTACCAATGATTTTGTAACCATTTCCCTGTGTGTAGTTTGATTGGTTGATCGTAATTACTATTGTGAAATGATTTACAATAAAATGCAATAACTCATAAGAAATTATGCTAATATTAATCCATGGAATATTGTCGGTAGAGTTTTGAATCCCCCTATACTGCATATATATACTGTATATATATATATATATATATATATATATATATATATATATATATATATATATATATAAATAAAATGTATGTGTGTGTGTGTGTAGAAAGTAAGGAAAGTGAGGGGGACAGTATATTCTATATATGTACGCAGGGGATGGGGTTAACAGGGAAGGGGAGGGGGGCGGCGATCCCTTCTCTCTCCCGTCACTCTAATAGTCCCTTTAAAAATATGGTATACACATTTTAGCCCCCTGCTCTCACTATTATTATCCGCCAGCCCGCTGTTTGTTCACCTACACTAAAATATGGATGCTAGGCTCATATATTACCCTGAGAGAGAGACAGAGAGAGAGAGTGAGTGAGTGAGTGTGAGAGAGAGCGAGAGAGTATTCTGGTAGTTAGGTCGTTACGATGTATAGAGTATGTGTGTGTGTATGTGTATTATACATGTGTGTGTGTGTGTGTGTGTGTGTGTGTGTGTGAAAACAAAAATGTGTGTGTGTGTGTGTGTGTGTGAAAACAAAAATGTGTGTGTGTGCTGGTGCTTGTTGTATATATGTGTATATGTGTGTTATAATCATATACACGTGCAAATGTTTGTGTGTGTTTTATGTTTGTGTGTGTGTTTTATGAATGTTTGTGTGTGTGTGTATGAATGTTTGTGTGTGTGTTATGATTGTGTGTGTGTTTTATGAATGTTTGTGTGTGTGTGTGTTTATGAATGTTTGTGTGTTTTTATGTATGTGCGTGTGTATATGTGTGTGTGGCGTTATACGTGTGTACGGGTGGTAGGTACTAAATCAAGGTTAGAATTATGGTGGTTTCATTATTACAGCCAACATACATTATTATAGCATCCATCTCCCCCTTGCCTTGCCACTACGGGGTCAACTCCTATATATCCCCCCCCCTCCCCCTCCCCCTCCCCTCATAGTATTACGGGGGTAGTTTTTTTTTTTTTTTTTTTTTTTTTTTTTAGTCTAGGCCCAATCATTTATTAATGATTTTTTTAGTTTCTTGCTAGACCGCCATCAATCTTAAAAATACACCCCCTAGATCCCTATTCAAAATAAATGTGTACATTTTTCGGTAGAAAAATTTCCTGACCGAAGTTTGGTTCCTTTTAAAATTACAGGCTCGCTATCGCTCTCCAGCAAAAAAAAGGCACCTAAATGGCACGAAAGGTCTTAATATTGGCAAAGAAATGAGGCGAAAGTTCTGAAAACCGCCAAACTCACGGAACAAAGGTTTTAAAATGTCAAAACTAATATTCTAAACATGAGGTCCAGAAAAAGCGACTACCTCCCCCTTAACCCCTGCAGTATTTGAGGACACGATTCTTCCTTTTATTTTGTCTATCGTGGCGATTTTATTCAGCTTAGGAAGGCATTTTGGAAGTCCGAGGGTTGGTTAAGATAGTTTTAACCCCTTTGATTCCTATAGATAGTTCCCAAGCTGCATACAATTGTCTAAACATTGCCTGGATATAATGATAAAACGCGTCATCGTATCGTGAAGGAGTTGATTCCCGTATTGAATTGCTATTTACCCTTTCAGTATCAACACGACTTTCTATACATATTTTGGGTAGCATTATGCGATTTGACTGGGCTAAGGAAGGATCTGTGGGAGTAAAAGGGTTAATTTCAAATGTGTTTAACCTATTTGACCCCTGGAGGTCCTTCCTAAGCTGAATAAAATCATCTATTGATAGCCATACATACAGTATGAATAGCGCCATTATACACTGAAGAGGTTACAATGTATAAATAATATATAGAAGGCACACCTACATATAATATATAGAAGGCACACATACATTATAATATATAGAAGGCACACCTACATTATAATATATAGAAGGCACACCTACATTATAATATATAGAAGGCACACCTACATTATTATATATAGAAGGCACACATACATTATAATATATAAAAGGCACACATACATTATAATATATAAAAGGCACACATACATTATAATATATAAAAGGCACACATACATTATAATATATAGAAGGCACACAAACATTATAATATATAGAAGGCACACATACATTATAATATATAGAAGGCACACATACATTATAATATATAGAAGGCACACATACATTATAATATATAGAAGGCACACCTACATTATTATATATAGAAGGCACACCTACATTATAATATATAGAAGGCACACCTACATTATAATATATAGAAGGCACACCTACATTATAATATATAGAAGGCACACATACATTATAATATATAGAAGGCACACATACATTATAATATATAGAAGGCACACCTACATTATAATATATAAAAGGCACACATACATTATAATATATAAAAGGCACACATGCATTATAGTATATAGAAGGCACACATACATTATAATATATAAAAGGCACACATACATTATAATATATAGAAGGCACACATTTTTTTTTTTTTCTATGTGATTGAGGGAGGCAAAAGGCATAACTGCCTATAGCGAGTGCCTCCCCCATAGTTGAAGAGTGACAGGGCCAAAATCAAGGGACGTTCGAGCCAAAATGCCTGGACACACGGAGTTTGAAGCAATTTAAGTCATAGGAAGAGGGAAAGACTGATTCTGGGAGAGAGTTCCAGAGCTCAGCTGTTGAGTAGAAGAAAGTTTGAGAGTAACGTTTCACTCTTGGGTTGGAGAGTTGCACAGAGTAGGGGTGGGATTGAGTTGCAAGACGGGTACCACGTGCCCTACGTAAAGGAGGTGGTATGCACTGGGATAGCTCTGAGGAACACTGATTATTATAGTAGCGATAGAATAGCGAGAGAGATGCAACATTGCGGCGGAGAGAGAGAGATTGCAGAGAGTTGGTGAGTGGACGGGAGTTAATGATACGAAAGGCCTTCCTTTCAACTTTGTCTAGGAGAGCGGTGTGAGAGGAACCTCCCCACACATGTGAACAATACTCAATACAAGGGCGCACTATGCCCCTGTACAGAGCAAGAAGCTGTGCAGGGGAAAAGAACCCCCTAAGGCGGTTGAGCACACCCAGCTTCTGGGAGGCTGCCTTAGCAAGACTGGTTATATGGTCCTTCCAAATGAGAGCAGAAGAAAAAGAGACACCAAGAATATTGAGAGAAGATGAAGGGTTGATTTTTGTATTGTTCAAGAATAAGGGATAGTCCGCTGGGAGATCCTGGCGGGTAGATAGATGGAGAAATTGGGTTTTGGAAGCATTAAAGTTAACAAGGTTTTCTCTGCCCCAATTGGAAATAGTATTTAGATCAGAATTTAAGAGTTCTATGGCTTCATTACGTTTGTCGTTGAGGGATTGCTGGCTGGGGCGTTCTGAAAAAATAAAGGAGTAGTGTAAGGTTGAGTCGTCTGCGTATGAATGGATGGGAATTAAGGTACAGTTAAGGAGATCATTTATAAAAATTAGAAAGAGAATAGGAGATAGGACAGAGCCCTGAGGAACACCGGAGTTTATAGGGTGAGGAAGTGAACAATGGCCGTCCACAACCGCAGCTATGGAACGGCCGGAAAGGAAATTAGAGACAAAGGCACAGATGGAGGGATAGAAACCGAAGGAGGGTAGTTTAGAAATTAAAGATTTATGCCAGACTCTATCGAAGGCTTTCGATATGTCTAGTGCAATAGAAAAAGTCATGCATTATAATATATAAAAGGCACACATACATTATAATATATAGAAGGCACACATACATTATAATATATAGAAGGCACACATACATTATAATATATAGAAGGCACACCTACATTATAATATATAGAAGGCACACCTACATTATAATATATAGAAGGCACACATACATTATAATATATAGAAGGCACACATACATTATAATATATAGAAGGCACACCTACATTATAATATATAGAAGGCACACATACATTATAATATATAGAAGGCACACATACATTATAATATAGAAGGCACACCTACATTATAATATATAGAAGGCACACCTACATTATAATATATAGAAGGCACACATACATTATAATATATAGAAGGCACACATACATTATAATATATAGAAGGCACACATACATTATAATATATAGAAGGCACACATACATTATAATATATAGAAGGCACACATACATTATAATATATAGAAGACACACCTACATTATAATATATAGAAGGCACACATGCATTATAATATATAAAAGGCACACATGCATTATAATATATAGAAGGCACACATACATTATAATATATAGAAGGCACACATGCATTATAATATATAAAAGGCACACATACATTATAATATATAGAAGGCACACCTACATTATAATATATAGAAGACACACATACATTATAATATATAAAAGGCACACATACATTATAATATATAGAAGGCACACATACATTATAATATATAGAAGGCACACATACATTATTATATATAAAAGGCACACATACATTATAATATATAGAAGGCACACATACATTATAATATATAAAAGGCACACATACATTATAATATATAAAAGGCACACATGCATTATAATATATAGAAGGCACACATACATTATAATATATAGAAGGCACACATGCATTATAATATATAAAAGGCACACATACATTATAATATATAGAAGGCACACCTACATTATAATATATAGAAGACACACATACATTATAATATATAAAAGGCACACATACATTATAATATATAGAAGGCACACATACATTATAATATATAGAAGGCACACATACATTATAATATATAGAAGGCACACATGCATTATAATATATAGAAGGCACACCTACATTATAATAAATAGAAGGCACACCTACATTATAATATATAGATATAGAAGGCACACATACATTATAATATATAGAAGGCACACATACATTATAATATATAGAAGGCACACCTACATTATAATATATAGAAGGCACACATACATTATTAAGGGGAGGTTTCCACTTGAGGGATTTTCTTTCGAACTTCCTTCTCCCTCATGTTTAGCCCCATTGCTTTTGAGATTGTAAGACGTTTGCCCCATTAGTTTGGCGATTTTAATAACTTTTGCCCCATTTCTGTCAATTTTAAGACCTTATGTACCATTTAGGCGTCGATTTTATCCTGGCGAGCGATAGCGAGCCTGTAATTTAAGAGGAACCTGCTTTCAGCCGGGACATTTTTCTACCAAAAAATGTACAAATTTTTCTTGAAAGGGGCTCAAAGGGGTGTAATTTTAAGCTTGATGGAGGTCTAATCAACACACTAGAAACCTCCCCTTAACCCTTTCATTCAGATGACTTCTATTTGTTTCATTCTCACTACCTCCAGACGATTTTGTATAAAGTTAGTTAACCCTTTCAAGCTCCAATACGCATTCCTGTTTTGTTTTCTGGTAATTATTAGACGATTTTATTCAGATTAGGAAGGGTATATGAAGTCAGAGGGTTGATTGAGAGAGTCTTTACCCTTCTAATACCAACAGATCCTTACTAAGCTGCATAAAATCGTCTAGTGATAGCCAAAATATACTGCTAAAACGCGTCAGAGCTTCAAGGGGTTAAGGACCTGCTAGAGTTGAAGCTTAATATCGATATTTTGTACCCTTTTATTCCTAGAAATTCTAAGTCGAGTAAAATCCTCTGGCGGCAGTATTTTCACAGTATAAAAATCGTCGTTTGATTGAAGGGGTTAAAAGAATATTTAGTAATGATAAAGGCAGTTGGTAAATAATAAGGGTAGTAAATAAATAAAAAAGATAATATAAAGATAAAGATAATTAATCAATAATGAAGATAATAAATACATAGTAATGGTAAATAAATAATATATATATATATATATATATATATATATATAGTACATACATATTAAAGATGATGAAAAACTATTATAGCATCATATAGCATAAGTACGATGGATTTATATGTGATTATTATAAAGAGGATGAAGAAAGAGTAATATTGGTTGCAAGATGAAAATATATAAGGATAAAATATATATGAAAAACTCCTAATTCCCTCTCCTTACGCCAGCAATCTCCACTAACCTCTTTCTTTTGTTTTGCTCTCATAGTTTTTGGGCTCGTTTTAGCTTGTATTCATAGTTTTAGCTTTTATTCACAGTTTTTGGGCTCGCTTTAACTTTTATTCATAGTTTTAGCTTTTATTCATAGTTTTTTGGGCTCGTTTTAACTTGTATTCATAGTTTTTGGGCTCATTTTAGCTTTGATTCATTGTTTTTTGGCTCGTTTTAGCTTTTATTCATAGTTGTTGGGCTCGTTTTAGCTTGTATTCATAGTTTTTTGGGCTCGTTTTACTGTTATTCATAGTTTTGGGCTCGTTTTACCATATATTCATAGTTTTGGGCTCGTTTTAACTATTAGTCATAGTTTTTGGCGTCGTTTTAGCTTTTATTTTATGATTTTTGGTCTCGTTTTAGCTTGTATTCATAGTTTTTGGGCTCGTTTTAGCTTTTATTCATAGTTGTTGGGCTCGTTTTAGCTTGTATTCATAGTTTTTTGGGCTCGTTTTACTGTTATTCATAGTTTTGGGCTCGTTTTACCATATATTCATAGTGTTGGGCTCGTTTTAACTTATTCATAGTTTTTGGGGTCGTTTTATTTTTTATTTTATGGTTTTTGGTCTCGTTTTAGCTTGTATTCATAGTTTTTGGGCTCGTTTTAGCTTTTATTCATAGTTGTTGGGCTCGTTTTAGCTTGTATTCATAGTGTTTAGGCTCGTTTTAGCTTTTATTTTATTGTTTTTGGTCTCGTTCTAGCTTGTATTCATAGTTTTTGTGCTCGTTTTAGCTTTTATTCGTAGTTTTAAACTCGTTTTAGCTTTTATTCATGGTTTTTGGGCTCGTTTTAGCTATTATTTTATAGTTGTTGGGCTCGTTTTAGCTTGTATTCATAGTTTTTTGGGCTCGTTTTACTGTTATTCATAGTTTTGGGCTCGTTTTACCATATATTCATAGTTTTGTGCTCGTTTTAACTTATTCATAGTTTTTGGGGTCGTTTTAGTTTTTATTTTATGGTTTTTGGTCTCGTTTTAGCTTGTATTCATAGTTTTTGGGCTCGTTTTAGCTTTTATTCATAGTTGTTGGGCTCGTTTTAGCTTGTATTTATAGTGTTTAGGCTCGTTTTAGCTTTTATTTTATAGTTTTTGGTCTCGTTCTAGCTTGTATTCATAGTTTTTGTGCTCGTTTTAGCTTGTATTCGTGTTTTAAACTCGTTTTAGCTTTTATTCATGGTTTTTGGGCTCGTTTTAGCTATTATTTTATAGTTATTAGGCTCGTTTTAGCTATTATTTTATGGTTTTTGGTCTCATTTTAGCTTGTATTCATAGTTTTTGTGCTCGTTTTAGCTTATATTCATAGTTTTTGGGGTCGTTTTAGCTGTTATTTGGTTGTCTCGTGCCCTCCTCTGTTATTTCGTATTTACTTCACCTTTTTGTCCTCTTCCTTAAATTCCTATTTTTTTCTCACTTCATCATGTTACTTAATTGTTTTCCTTCATTTCTTCCTCCATTTCCTTTTATTTATTTCTTAATTTATATTTGTCTTCCTTCTCCATTCTTCTCTTCTTTCTTTCTCCTTCGTCCATAATTCTGCTTCGTATCTGCATCGTTTTCCCCCCTACTTTCGTTACTCCTTCCGCCCTTCCTCTTATATCTCTCTTCTATCTTCCTCCCTTCTTCTTCCTCATCGCCTCTCTCTTTATATGTGTGTGTGTATCATGTGTCTTCCTCTCTCACTCCCTATTTCTCTTTTTATCGCATGTTTCCTCACTCCCTTGGTTTATTCCTCTTCTTGGTTTCTTCCTTCCGCGTGTATCTATATTTATCTTCTCATTCACTTTTTCCTTTCTACTGATGTTTATCCTTCCCCCTCGTCTCTCCCTTCTGCGGCGCCCTCCTCCCCTTCCTTCCTTGGTCAGTAATTACGAACAAGAGGAAGGAAAAGAACAATAGAGAGAGAGAGAGAGAGAGAGAGAGAGAGAGAGAGAGAGAGAGAGAGAGGGAGAGAGAGAGAGCAGAGTAAAAGGTTTAGGAAGAAGGAACAAAAGTGAGAACACATACACAACTCGTAAACTGTGCAGGGAAAACAAAAACACACTTAAGTTTCCCATTTCTCTCTCTCTCTCTCGGCATAGCTCAGTGGAGGACAATAAACAGCGAGAAAATAATGCCCCCTCCAAAAATAAAATCCTACACCGAAGGAGAAGCCTGTGTACATACAAATATCAAAGATCATAAAAAACAAGGAGAGGGCGGCGGAAAAAAAAAGAGGGAAAGGGGACAACTCCATTACGTGTTGACGGGGGAGTCTCTAAGAGAAAATCCATTACCGCCAAATAAGGGGGGACCTGGAGAGCTCTTCGTCGATTGTTTTCGCCATACGAGGGGTCCAGGAATGGTTTGTTATCGACAGAATATGTTTGGGATGGAGAGGGAAAAGGAAATATGGTGTTTATAGGCGAGTCCATTAATGTGGGAGGTTAAGGGAAGGTCGATAGATGTAGAGCAAGACAATACCTGCTGATGGGATAGATAGATGGACGGCCTTTGTTGGGAAGTTGTTTTGGAAGCGGGATGGTTGTTGGCCTATTGGTACAGTCGCGCACATAAGTTATTTCCCTCTCCGTGAGTTTATGTATGGCAGTTAAAATAGTTTGATGAACATAAGATATTATTTAGTTAAAAACAAGCCCAGTCAATTGATCATATGTATTAGTTACTGCATAGCAAACGGCACTCTTTATTTAATCGTATACATTATGTTGTCTTACGTAACTTCCTGGTGAGGGACAGTATTTATGTGCATGGCTGTACGGTAGGTCTATATAGAGATGCTGTAGTGAGAGAGAGTGGCCATCTCTTTATTTGGCCGCCATTTTAGTGCCACAAATATCAAACAATAGGGTAATGTTTTATGCTTAAGGGCAGGTATTTAGTTTGTTCCCTAGACCTCCATCAAGCTTATAATTACACCCTCTTTCAAGAGATTTTTTTTTAATTTTTCGGTAGAAAAATGTCCCAGCCGAAGGCCAGTTCCTCTTAAATTACAGGATCGCAATCGCTCGCCAGGAAAGAATCGACACCTAAATGGCACGAAAGGTCTTAAAATTGACAGAAAGGAGTCGAAAGTTATTAAAATCGCCAAACTAATGGGTCGAACATAGTAAAATCTGAAAATTAATGGGGCTAAGCATGAGGGAGAAAAGGGTCCAGAAAAAATCGCTCCAGTGAAAATCTGCCCTTAATCACATGGATTTTTTATCAAAGATCAAACTATATATTCTGTACCAAAATTGTTGAATGTTTGTTGAGATATTTGAGTGTAATGTTAGGACAATGACTCCGATGGTACTAACATGGCAGAGGTTGTTTTTAGTGGCACAAATATCCCGTACAGTACCGGTGACGTCCTTTTCATCCTATTCTGGCAACTATTAGACAATTTTATTCAGCTTAGGAAGGATCTCTAGCCATAATAAGAATTCAAATTATCTCAACCAACCCTTTTAACTCATAAACGGCGAGCGTCCTCATTTGAGTCTGAACCCTAGGAGGGCGAGCATCCTCATATGAGCCATAGCCTAAAAAAAGCCTTTCCAAGCATCCCACTGTCACTCAAAACAAAGGAATGTGTAAATATGTGAGATAATCTCTCTCCATACATCCTATCACTACTCCAAATGTGTCCAAATTCTCCCCCCCCCCTAATTATCACCTATTGTTCTCTTATTCCTGTGATTATCGGTTTATTTATGGCGCCAAAACTTCCTACCTGGTTGAAAGGGAGGATTGTGGAGAGAGAGAGAGAGAGAGAGAGAGAGAGAGAGAGAGAGAGAGAGAGAGAGAGAGAGAGAGAGAGAGAGAGAGAGAGAGAGAGAGAGAGAGAGAGAGAGAGAGAGAGAGAGAGAGAGAGAGAGAGAGAGAGAGAGAGAGAGAGAGAGAGAGAGAGAGAGAGAGAGAGAGAGAGAGAGAGAGAGAGAGAGAGAGAGAGAGAGAGAGAGAGAGAGAGAGAGAGAGAGAGAGAGAGAGAGAGAGAGAGAGAGAGAGAGAGAGAGAGAGAGAGAGAGAGAGAGAGACCACCTCCAGTCTCGCTCGAGAGCTCCTGAAGGGAGGGTGCAGTTTCGCTCTCTGTCAACTCCATGAATGAACCGCTGCTCGGCAATATTTTGTGTTTGTCACCCCCCAAATACTATTCCCACTTGTTTTATTGTTGTAACATGTAACTGTCTTTATATTAAACATAAAATAGGCGCATATGAATAAGTAATAACGATATTTATCGGATAATGACGATTTTCGTCAGAAATTAATGCAATAGCTTCGCCCCTCACGACGTTTAACGAATCGGAGTCTCGCCGCGGATAGGTTAACTACCACAGATCATGCCTGAGCTGTATTATATATCGGTCTAAATATAGCTAGCATAGAATATAACACACGTCGCTGGTACTTAAAGGGTTATGGCAGAGGTTGGCCGATCTCTAGTTCCGTAGCAGTTGTAGTGGTAGTTAACCCCTTCTGTACCGGCGATGTATGTTTAGTTATATTCTAGCTAGTTTTAGACGATTTAGTGTAGTTTAAGAAGGGTCTGTTGTAGTAAAAGGGGTTCAGTGAGATAGTTCGAAGCCTGTTAATTGCTGGAGGCCCTTTTTAAACTGCATAAATTCGTCTAATAGTAGCCAGCCTAAAGTTAAATGAAGCCACCGGTACTGTAAGGGTTAAGACGGATTCACACGGGCAGTTTCTGACATCTATTTTGGCGACTCTAGTGTAGAAGCTTTCATTTTGGCTTTTGTTATTATTTTTTGAATACCCAAATTAAAAATAAACACCATGCTAGTCCAACAAGGAAAACAGAGGAGAACAACAGAGAGAGACTAAAGAGAAAGAAACAGAAGACCAGAGAATGCCGCTACACCCCGGACACACAAGGAAGAATCAAGGAGCAAGAAGAGAAAACAACAACCAGAGAAAGATAATTCACCAACAAACAAGAAACCATCAACAACACCACCCACCAACAAGCATAACCAAACCAAGACCAAACAACTACAAAATAGCTACCCCAAGTCCAAATGTGCTCCACTACGCCAGAATACCCGGGAAGCCAGAGTTGCCACCATAAATCCCCTTCTCTACCATCCACACCAGGAAAAACAATAAGGATCACGTTTGACCATAAGGAAACTCAGAAGAGAAAGATAATATATAGCCAAACGAAGAAGGACCAGCATAAACAAATATCACCTGTTCGGATGCGCCGATCTTCCGCGCAACTTCTAGTGGGTCTACCTAATCCCCCCTACCTTCAAACACCAGCCCTGGGACATAGCAGCCAAAGTCGTCACTATCCCGACGAGAACCAGGTAGAGCAAACAATTCAAGGGCTTGAATTACGTTATATGTAAGAGTTCGAGCCTAAGAACTAGCCTCCCATTCAGGAAGTAATTGGAGCCATGGTGGATATTCATTAAGGTCTGAGGAGTTCTTTTCCCTATTAGGTGAACCAATATTTTCACATGCCATGGTATAGTGACAATACTAGGATCTCTATTAGGCTGCAAAATTGGTATTAGAAGTAGCACTGAAGGGCATGCCACAAACTGACTTCTTTTATCATTACCACACTCTAATAACTATTAAAGTAGATCTTGCCATGGTGAGCATACTCTAATGGTTCGGGCTTTGCGAGATACCGTCTGAATAACGGCACTTAGCATATAAAAGTCCATACTGTATCTGTCCAACACCATGGTCAAGGACATATACAGTAGAAAGGTTTAAACACCTAACTTGGGTTCTTTGAACACTCTTATAACGGTCAGTGGCAGATCGAGTGAAACCAGTAAGTTCATGATCTTACTATTTCCTCGTGTTAGCCAGATACCTAGTCGCTGTGTCATGACACTAGAGACTCTGTATTTATGACCCTAAGTCAAGAGTACCGGAACAGAACTTCATCACCGATTAGTATAAAGGTCAGGATAGACGAGCAGCCATAACTCTGGACATGTCCTATTCATGCTCGCGTTAGTCCGATGGTATGCACCCTATGTCATGATATTAAGGAACTACCATTCAAGACCCAAAACCAAATAATCCATCTGTATCCCTATCCACACCATCCACACGGCAGGACCACCTAAGCGGCTCGACGGAACATAGACGAAAGGACTTGACAACTCTCACCCCCTCCCAGTGCGACCCGGTGTATCACTTATGTTATTATTAGTGTAATAGAGTAATGTGTTTCAGACTCTATTTAATTCTCTACACCAGTGCGACCCGACCCGGTGTATCACTTATGTTATTATCAGTGTAATAGAGTAATGTGTTTCAGACTCTATTTAATTCCTACACCAGTGCGACCCGATGTATCACTTATGTTATTATCAGTGTAATAGAGTAATGTGTTTCAGACTCTATTTAATTCCTACACCAGTGCGACCCGGTGTATCACTTATGTTATTATCAGTGTAATAGAGTAATGTGTTTCAGACTCTATTTAATTCCTACACCAGTGCGACCCGGTGATCTCTTCTATTTACCTGTAAAGAGAAAAGTAATAATAATTAATTCTTACACCAGTGCAACCCAGGTGTATCTCTTGAACTAACGAGAGAGAGAGAGAGAGAGAGAGAGAGAGAGAGAGAGAGAGAGAGAGAGAGGAGAGAGAGGAGAGAGAGAGAGGGAGAGAGAGAGAGAGAGACGAGGAGAGGAGAGAGAGAGAGAGGAGAGAGAGAGAGAGGAGAGAGAGAGAGAGAGAGAGAGAGAGAGAGAGAGGAGGGAGAGAGAGAGAGAGAGAGAGAGGAGAGAGAGAGAGAGAGAGGAGAGAGAGAGAAGGAGAGAGAGAGAGAGAGACGAGAGAGAGAGGAGAGAGAGAGAGAGAGAGAGAGAGAGAGAGAGAGAGAGAGAGAGAGAGAGAGAGAGAGAGAGAGAGAGAGAGAGAGAGAGAGATAATTAGAATACTACTCCAGTGTCCTTAAGGTGTATACCAGTATAGAGTATAATCTAAGAAAGAGAGAGTGTCAAGTGTATTCCTAGTTACCTCGTGGATTCTCGCCCGTGCTAGGACCAATTTATATGTATCCATTGTACCAGTGTAAATAAGTGTTTCGCTCTACGTATTAAGCTATTATTAAAAGTTGACTTATAGATGTACTCAGTGTTATATTTTACCCTTTACTACTTTTGTGCATGTGTTGTATGATTTTAACTTCTCCAGTCAAGTAAAACCTACCAAACACCAATTAAAACCCCGGTAAAAAACACTGGCATAACAATTTTTATATATTCTTTTGTTATTATTGCATTCTTTAGTTTTCTAGATTTCAGACAACTATAACTATCTAACTGTCTCTTCCAGGGATTAACCTCCCTACTGCCAACTCTCGAGGTTGGCAGACTGGGAGCCAAAGCGTCACATTCTTCCTTTGCCCCTCAGCTTTCCCTTCATAATTGCTGAGGAGCACATGGCCTTGGGAGGGCTTCGGTATCCCGGGTGTTTCCGCGCCCTCCTCGAATCCTCGCCTGTGAGCGACTTTGGTCACCCAGGCTTTATTGTGGTAGGCAGAGAAGGTTCTGTGGGGGTGCTCGTTTATGGCTTTGGCCTTGCTCGGGGCCTTGGGGCTGTTCGGCCAGGCAACCTGGGGAACAGCAACAACAACAACAATCAGAAGAATACTTGCCATTATCGTGTGAAGAATAGCCTGGATGTGGTGCCAAAAACACAAATACCGATCAAAACTCACCGGAACAAGAGCTCGTGTGAAGCCGTCTTTGCGGTTGGTTGGTTATAGGGCAGATTTCCACTTGAGGATCTTTTTTTTCTGGACCACCTTTCTTCTTCATGTATGCCCCATCGTTTTTTAGATTTTAAGACGTTCGCTCCATCAATTTTGCGATTTTAAGAACTTTCGCCCCATTTATGTCAAATTTTAAAACCTTTTGTGACATTTAGGTGTCGCATTTTCATGGCGAGCGATAGCGAGCCTGTAATTTAAGAGGAATCGGCCTTCGGTCGGGACGTTTTTCTACCAAAAAAATTTAAAAATTTATCTTGAAAGGGGGTCTAGGGGGTGTAATTTTAAGCTTGATGGAGGTCTAGGGAACAAACTAAAAACCTCCCATTAATTAAGTAACTACGGACTCACCACCTATTGATTGAAGTAGAACATATAGCAGTGTCCTTCTGCAGGGCAGGTGGTGGTGGTTATGACTGTTGTTAACCCCTTCTGTACCGGCGACAACTTTTACACTTTACCCTGGCTACTATCAGACTGTTATTCAGTTTATTAAGGGGGGTGACCTGCTTTTTGTTAGTTCTGTCCTGTTCTCTCTTTCTCTGGCTTGTATCCATTCGGCCCCATTCAGCCAACTATTTTTAAGACGTTTATCCCCATCTAGGTGTTGATTTCTTCCTGGCGAGCGATAGTGAGCCAGCATTATATGAAGAAATCCGGCTTCGCCGGAGAAATTTTTCTATCGAAAAATGTAAAAAATTAGCCTGCTGTCAAACAAAAATAAAAAATATGCTGGCTCGCTACCGCTCACCAGTAAAAAAATTACACCTGGATGGGGATAAACGTCTTAAAATAGTAGGCTGAATGGGGCCAAATGGATACAAGCCAGAGAAAGATAGAAAAGGACAGAACAAAAACAGATCACCCCCCTTAAGGGCATCCAACAATTAACAGTCTTCGAACTATCTCACTTAACCCTTTCTAATACCACAGCTCCTTTTTAAACTGCACAAAACTGTCTTAATATAGCTTAATAAATATTGAAATGACGTCGCCGGTACAGAAAGGGTTAAGGGGGCATGGGCGTATATATTTGATCTTATATATAAAGTATGGGTCTTTTTTTATTTGTTTTTAGTTTTCTCATTAAGTTTTAAAAATAAACACCCCAAGACCCACTTCAAGATAAATTTGTACATTTTTCGATAGAAGACTGATTCCTCTTATATTACAGAGCGATATCGACACCTAAATGGCACACAAAGTCTTAATATTGACAACAAAATGGGCCGAAATGTCTTCATTTCGCCAAACTAATGAACCGAACGTCATAAAATCTGAAAACTAATGGGGCTAAACATGAGGAAGAAGGGGGACCAGAAAAACTACCCATCTCCCCTTAAATTTTGGTTGGGTAGCAATTCTTAACCCCTTCTGTACTGGCGATGTCTTTTTTAATTATATTCTAGTTCTACTTAAACGATTTTGTGCAGTTTAATGCCCCTTTCCCACTGGTGAGACAACTCACGATTTTCGTCGCCGATACCGATAAATTGGCACATTCGTGACATGTCTCAACACCTCTCATGAAAAATCGTTTGACTCTCAAGGCCTCTCAAGGCCTCGCAAGGGCCCTCGCGGGTCGTCGCAAATGTTCGGACAGTTCAAAATTTTGGACGAGGACTCACGAGGGTTGGTAGCATCGTCGAGCATCGCCGAAGGAACTGCGAGGTTTTTTGCGATCATCTGCGACATCGGCGAGGCATCGCCGAGTTAGTCACACACAAAAAATCGTTGAAATTTTCCAAAACGTCGCACGACTGATCGCCGATGCTCTCGGATGTTCCGAGAACATCGACGATCATCGGCGATTTCCTCGTCGATTAGTCGTCGACGTGTGCACGAATACTCGCCCGCCGAGAGTATACCCGCCAGGGGTATGCTCCGCACGAGGCATGCAAAGGGCCTTGACGTCGCGGAATGCTCAAGACACACCTGCCGAGGCCAAAGAGCAACTTCGGAGAGGTGGGTAAAAAAAAATTATTAGACCTATAGTGAGATATCTTTCACCTAAGGTGAAATTTCACATATTGTTATTTTTGTTGTTGTTGTTGATGAAATCTTATAGAATAACCTTTCCTCTTGCCGTTCATGAAAACAAAACTATATAAAAACCAATTATTATGGGTGAAAACCGACTGAGAGTTAGGGCAAATACGGGGACATTTTTCTATCGAAAAATGTACAAATTTAGCTTACTCTCAAAACAAATATATATACTGTATATATGTCCGCTGAACATGATGGCTGTGTTTAGATTATTCTATCATCATTATTGGATTTTATAGAAATAAATCTATAACGATAGTTTTTCGCTCTTATAGAATCCATTCCGCAGCAAAATATTTACTCTGTCTGTTTTCCCCCATAATAACTTCTTTTTATATTGTTTTTGTTTTCATGAACGGCAAGAGGAAAGGTTATTCTATAAGATTTCATCAACAACAACAACAAAAATAACAATATGTGGAATTTCACCGTAAGTGAAGGCATATCATCAGTCCGCCCG
>CM064505.1:29151550-29164050 GCA_032716605.1 Paralithodes platypus | reverse complement strand
CGAAACCAGCTTTGCCAACCACACAGACCAGGGTTGCCACTCCATTCTCTTTCCTCTCCGTTCCTTTTATACCCCGCAGTCACGCCAGCTCGTGTGCTGATTGGTCGAGCCGCCCGGCCCGGGTGACAGATGCCCGGGTGACAGATGCCCAGTCGGCTCCTTTGATCTTCTTTCTCCACTTCTTCGGCATTTCTTTCATCAATGTAATATCCCGGCAACAAGTTTCTTCTATTATTTGGCGGCTTATGGGAGTATGGGGCTGGCACCGTGTGAAGAATGTTCACTTTGCCAGAATACAATAAGCGAGAAGACGATGGTTGTGATTGATGTGCCGCCAAGCAATCAGCGCGCGGGAAAGGTGTTTTATCAGGCCGCTGCAGGACTTGCTCCTTGCCCCGAAACTCGGGTCGCTGATTGGTGGTTGCTTTGTTAGTCACCACATCTCCTCTCACCTGGGTTGTGGTTCTGATGATTTACGGATGTTGTGTATATGTCAAATGCCGGGTGTTGATTGGCTGCCGGCTTTAGTCCCATAATAATAATAATAATAATAATAACAAAATGAACATTATGTAGATATTACAACATTATCCCTTCACAGGAAAAAAAAACACATGCAGAATAAGCAAAAATAAGTTATAATGCAATAAAATAGGTACAGTAAACACAAAAATACAGGAGGGGAGAAACAAAAAGATGGCTGTGTGTGTAAGAGAGAGAGAGTGGGGTTGCGAGGGGAGAGGAAGAAGAGAAGAGAAGACTCCCTGGTGTAAAAAACAAAGGAATAAAAGAATACGCAGCAGAGAGAGAGAGAGAGAGAGGGGGGGAGGAACACAGGTAATGAAAGTTTGTATACATCATTGTTGTTGTTTTTCTTCTTCCTGCGTCCATCACTCATTCTCCATCCTCTCTCTTTCTCTCTCTCACTCTCTCACACTCTCACTCTCTCTCATAATGATAACTTTTTGACCCAGTGGGTGAATGAGACAAGCTCAGCCAACTAGAGGTAACAATATACTTGATCTTGTGTTCACCACACTTAAGATGAAAGTGTGACCAGCTTATCTATTGGGGAATCACTCGGTAGTGACCACAATCTAGTTAGGTTCTCTCTTCGCACCTTTATCAGTAGACCCACCAGTCCTCAGCGTGCAAAACTATATTTCCATTGTGCACATTTTAAAGGACGGGGAAGCTTATCCCAGATCAGACTTGAGAGTGAGAATGTTAATGTGATTTGGTGCTAATTCAAAGAGCAATTTATGGATCCACAAGCTGCATTCATTCCTACTAAACTTACCAAATCAGGCTCAACCCAACCAAAATGGTTCACAAGTGACATAGCTTCAGCAATTATAAAGACAAAGGTTGCACACAGAAAGGCCAAAAGAAGTCAAAACCAAAGAGATTTAGATTCCTTCAAAAATATGGGTAGAAGAGTGAAATCCATTATAAAGGCAGCAAAGCGGAATGAAGAACTCAGGGTTGCAGCCCTCTGCAAAGAGAGTCCTAAAGAGTTCTTCAGCTATTTGAACAGCAGGAAGCCATTCAAAAGTAGCATTGGACCTCTAAAGGATCCAACAGGCCAACTACAAACCTTTGACTCTGATATAGCTAAATCCCTAAATGCCTATTTTGCCTCAGTATTCACAAAGGAAAATACCAGTGACAAATCCAGGATTAGTGCATTAGGGTGAAGTTCTTAGCAGAATCAGATGTACCCCAGAGGAGTTAGCAAAAAGAATAGATAAGTTAAAATAGGTTCAAGTCATCAGGCCCAGATAGCTTTCTTCCCCGAGTTGTACATGAAGTAAGAGATGAAATCGCACCTTTCTTGGCAGACATCTTCAGTAAATCACTAGAAAATGGAGAAGTCCCTGAAGACTGAAAGGGATCACGAGTGTCCCAAGAATTATCAACCAATTAGCTTCACTTCTATCATAGTAAAACTCTTAGAAGGGATACTAGTAGACAAGCTAGTTGACTACCTAGAAATCCACAATTGAATTACAGATTCCCAACATGGATTCAGGCGACACCGATCACGTCTTACCAATTTGCTGGAATTTTTCCATGAAATGCTGAGTGAGTATGACAAAAGTAGAGTCATAGACATCCTTTACTTAGATTTTCAAAAAGCTTTTGACAAAGTGCCTCATTGCAGGCTAATGTCAAAAATGGGTGCGTTAGATATCAATACAGAGGTCACACTGGCGATGGGCTGGTCTATCAGAGTGAGAACTGAGCGATCTCTGCCATACCCATAGCTTACTCTGACTGTTCCTTTTCCTTATATATTTTCTAGATCTCAAGTGACGGCGTCTCTTCCGTGGATTGACCTCCCAATCTACCAAGATTGGAAGCTAAAGCGTCACATTATTCCTTCGCCCCTCAACTTTCTCTTCATAATTGCTGAGGGGCACAGGGCCCTGGGTGGGGCTTTGGTTTCCCGGGCGTTTACGCACCCTCTCCGCTCCCCGCCATGGAGTGGCTTCGGTCACCCAGGCTTTATTGTGGTCGGCAGGGAGGGTTCTGTGGGGGCGCTCGTTTATGGCCTTGGCCTTACTCGGGGCCTTGGGGCTGTTCGGCCAGGCAGCTTGAGGAACAACAACAACAACAACAACAACAGAGGTCACAAATTGGATAGAAAGTTGGCTAACAGGTAGGCAACGAGTGGTAATCAATTGGATATCTTCTGAGTGAACTCCAGTATCACTTCTGGAGTTCCACAGGGATCTATCCTCGGCCGACTTCTGTTATCATATACTGTATGTCAATGACATCGATATTGGTCTGTTGAGTGTGATCTCCAAGTTTGCAGATGACATAAAACTTAGAATGAATATGAAAAACTCCAAAGTGGTTGAACATCTCAGGATTGACCTCAACAGACTGGGTGAAAGTTCGGAGACATGGCAGATGCCTCTAAACTTGGAAAAGTGCAAGGTTATGCATATCGGCCAAGCAAACCTCGTCAGGGAAGTGACTGACTGGGAAAAGGATATGGGTGTTCTGATTAGCAGTGACCTAAAGTTTCCCAAGCAGTGCATTGAAGTAGATAAGGAAGCTCAGAAAGTATTGGTCTATATTAAATATATAAATAAGGAAATAGTCCTCACACTTTTCAATGCTCTGATATGGCTTCTCCTGGAGTATGCTGTTCAATTCTGGTCTCCAGCACGCAGGGAAGATATAGAACGACTGGAAAGAGTACAAGCTAGGGCTACAAAGCTTATTCCATAGCTTAGAAGACTGAGCTATGAGGACCAGTTGAGAGCTCTTGATCTCTTTCCGTTGGAGACACGCAGACTACGAGGTCAGCTCATTGAAGTTTTTAAAATACTTAATGTGTTTGACAATGTGGATTATAGCAAAAATGTTAGCCTCAATATGAATACAACACGCAACCATGGCTGAAAATTAGAACTGAAAAGGTTCAGCACTAGTATTTGTGGAAACTTTTTCACATATAAGATTTGTTCTACCTGAACAAACTTCCCTCCGAAGTTGTAAATAGTCCTTCAGTAGAGCAGTTCAAGAAGAGAGTAGATAGTATTTTGCACACTCTGCATGAGTGTAATGCACTAAACAGTCTCTCTCTTTCCACTTCGAGTAGGCTATCTCCTGGAAATGGACTGCAAGGTCTCTGAGATACTAATTATTCCTTGTAATTCTCTCTCTCTCTCTCTCTCTCTCTCTCTCTCTCTCTCTCTCTCTCTCTCTCTCTCTCTCTCTCTCTCTCTCTCTGTAAATGTGGGTTGCATGGAAGAGTTTGTGAGTATAACCAACATTACATTACACACAACACTATCAAATTAGAATATGTCATAAATAAGGGAGGACTATTTCGGGTATACATGGATTTGGTTTTTCTTTATATTGTTTATCCTTCCTTCATTATTTAATTTTAAAGAATTAGTCACTTTGCTTTTATTGTTGTTTCATTATTGTGCGGTTTATTTATTTTTCTATTTTCGTGTTTTTCCTTTACCAGTTTAGTTGTACATGTTTCTTTATAGGCCGGAAGGTTGTTTATTCTGGTTCTTTGGTTCTCTTTAGTTCCTCTTTAGTTCTTATACGCATACAGCACAGGCGCACACACACAGAAAGCGCACACACGCACATACATACAGCGCACAAACACACACATACATACATACACAAACACACACCTATACAACACACACACACACATACACATACATATATACACACATACATACAGACATATATTACCACTCTTGCTAAACACAGCTTCCCAGAAGCTGGGTGTGCTCAACTACCTCCGGGGGTTCTTTACCCCTGCACAGCTTCTTCCTCTGTACAGGGGCATAGTGCGTCCATGTATTGAGTATTGTTCGTATGTGTGGGGAGGATCCTCTCACACAGCACTTCTAGACAAAGTAGAAAGGAAAGCCTTCCGTTTCATTAACTCAGTACACTCACCAATTATCTGCAATTTCTTTCTCTCTTCACTGCAATGTTACATCTCTCTCGCTATTCTACCGCTATTACAATAATCAGTGTTCCTCAGAGCTTTCTCAGTGTATACCACCTCCTCTACGTAGAGCACGTAGCACCCGACTTGCAACGCAATATCACCCCTACTTTTTGAATCTATCCAACCCCGAAGTGAAACAATATTCCCAATCTTTCTTCTATTCAATAGCTGAGCTCTGGAACACTCTTCCTGAATCCATCTTTCCCTTATCGTATAAAATATATTGCTTCTAACTCCGTGTGTCCAGGCATTTTGGCTCGTACATTCCTTGATTTTGGCCCTGTCACACTTTCAACTCTGGGGTAGGCACTCGTCACAGGCAGTTTTGCCTTTTGTCTCCCTGATCCACATAGAAAAAAAAAAACATGCACACATATACACGTAAACACATACAACACACACACATACAGCACACACACATACAGCACACACACACACAGCACACACGCACATCCAACACACACACACACACACACACGCACGCAAATCCATCCAACTCATCCATCAATTTCCTCCACTCCCCTTCTCTTGCTCTCTCTCTCTCTCTCTCTCTATATATATATATATATATATATATATATATATATATATATATATATATATATATATAATCAAAATTCAAAGTTTGTTTAACTTTGTTCTATTAATTCGAAGATTGACTTATGAGGGCAGGTTGATAGCTGAACATTGTAGATAGTATATTGCACACTCTGCAATGAGTGTGGTGCACTTCACATAATCTCTCTTTCCACTTTGAGTGTTTTCTCAGAATGTACCACTAGGTTTCTTTCCCCAAAGATAATAGCTACTCTATCTCTCTCTAATTATCATACACAGACATACACACACACACATGCACACACACACGCACGTACACACACACACACGTACACACACACACACACGTACACACACACACACGTCACACACACACACACACACACACACACACACACACACACACACACACTTCACACACACACACACACACACACACACACACACACACACACACACACACACACACACACACACACACACACACACACACACACACACACACACACACACGCACTCCTTGGTTACATGATAGCAAGACACTGTTATTTCCCGAGAGGATTTTAAAGGTTTCTTCCTTCCTGCATTTCTTTCTTTTATCTTCATTTGCTCCGTGTCTTTCTCTTTCATTTAATTTACTATATTTTTGTTTCTTTCTTTCCTGTATAAATATTATAGCTTTTGTTTGTTTGATCTATTGTATGTTCTTATTGTTACCGTAATAATTGTTGCTCTATCAAATATATATATTACCGGTATATAAACCCCTTCAGACTCATATGACGCAGAGGTTGCCAGATTAGCAATAAGAAATAGAGTTCTCTCACTCTTATTATAACCTCTCCAAAATTAGTTTTCTGCCCACAGCTAACTCAAAGACAACTGCAGAGGTTGAAGTAACTAAACTAAAGGTTTCTAAATACCCCTGATGGTAATAAAGGCTTAAAAGTATCCCTAATAGGCTCAAAATTGCGTCATATGTGTCGGAGATGGTTAATATATTGATAGGATAATAATTCAGCATAGCACGTGTTATATTAATTGATTGCAAATGTGTATGTACTAAATGTGTATGTACTAAATGTGTATGTACTAAATGTGTATGTACTAAATGTGTATGTACCGTACTAAATGTGTATGTACTAAATGTGTATGTACTAAATGTGTATGTACTAAATGTGTATATACTAAATGTGTATGTACTAAATGTGTATGTACTAAATGTGTATGTACCGTACTAAATGTGTATGTACTAAATGTGTATGTACTAAATGTGTATGTACTAAATGTGTATGTACTAAATGTGTATGTACCGTACTAAATGTGTATGTACCGTACTAAATGTGTATGTACTAAATGTGTATGTACTAAATGCCTGAACACTGGTTGGTTCTGCTTATATAGACCACAAACCAAACAGAGAGGGAGAGAAAGAGAAAATAATGCGAGGTGGGCTCCCTCAAGGGGGGTGACCTGTTTTTCTTCTGCCTTTTTATATCTTTCTCTGGCTTGTATCCATTTGGCCCCATTCAGCCTACTGTTTTAAGACGTTTATCCCCATCCAGGTGTCAATTTTTTACTGGTGAGCGGTAGCGAGCCAGCATATTTTTTATTTTTGTTTGACAGCAGGCTAAATTTGTAAATTTTTCGATAGAAACATTTCTCCGGCGAAGCCGGATTTCTTCATATAATGATGGCTCGCTATCGCTCGCCAGGAAGAAATCGACACCTAGATGGGGATAAACGTCTTAAAATAGTTGGCTGAATGGGGCCGAATGGATACAAGCCAGAGAAAGAGAGAAAAGGACAGAAATAACAAAAAGCAGGTCACCCCCCTTAAGTAAAATGGCTTTTAGTAAACGGGTCTATTCTGCTTGGGAAGGAATGTTGACAGTCAGAGGGTTAACTGAGATATATTTCATCCCTTTGATTCCTAGAGGCCCTTCCAAAGCTGAATATGACTGCGTAATGCTAGCCAGAATCAAGTGGAGAAAGAATCATCATATATGCAAAGGGTTAAAGGAGCCCACCTCGCTTTTTTTCTCTTTCTCTCCCTCTCCCCTTGGCTTGTATCCATTCGGCCCCATTCACCCTACTGTTTTAAGATGTTTACCCCCTTCCAGGTGTCAATATTTTCCTGGCGAGCGGTAGCGAGTCAGCATATATATATATATATTTGTTTTTAACAGCAAGCTAAAGTTTTAAATTTTTCGATAGAAAAATGTCTCCTGCGAAGCCGGATTTCTCCATACAATGTTGGCTCGCCATCGCTCGCCAGGAAGAAATCGACACCTGGATGGGGATAAATGTCTTAAAACAGTTGGCTGAATGGGGCCGAATGGATACAAGCCAAGGAAATAGAGAAAAGGAGAGAAAGATAAAACAATCCGGTGACCCCCCTTAACCCCTTCAGCACGATAACGCCTTTTTACCTTTGATGCGGGCTAAAATTAGACGATTGTATGAAGCTTAAGAAGGACCTGTCCGTATTATTCAGAGGGTTTACTGAGATCGTATTTAACCCTTTGAGTCCTATAGGTGGATTTAACCCTTTGAGTCCTATAGGTGGATTTAACCCTTTGAGTCCTATAGGTGGATTTAACCCTTTGAGTCCTATAGGTAGATTAAAAGCTAAAGGCAATCGTCTAATGGTAACCAGAATATGATGAAAATTACGTCATTGTCCTGAAGTGATTAATTTGCTCTAGTCTATTATGAAGAACCTCTGTATATGTCAAAAAGTCTCCTTATGAAGAGCCTCTGAATATAATATGAAAGATGTAAGATCAAACAATTAAACCATTCAGTACCGGCACCATCCTTTTAACTTTATTCGGGATAATTTTCTACCGAAAAATGTACACAGTTATCTAAAAGGGGATCTTGAGGATGTTTTTTTTTTTTTTTTTTTTTTAAGCTTGGTGGAGATCTAGGGAGGAAACTAAAGATAACAATAAATTAATAAATAAATCGACCAATAAATATACTCTTCCCCTTTAGCGAGAGAGGTGTGTTGATTAAAATAGCAGCCCAGGTAATCGGTGGTATCTCCTCCTTCATCATGTGTATTATCTCAACCCTCGGACGTGGTTCATCCGCCTTATTCTGTCTCTTACCCTTCTTCTTATTATTATTCTGCCTCTTACCCTTATTCTTCATCTTATTCTGCCTCTTACCCTTATTCTTCATCTTATTCTGCCTCTTACCATTCTTCTTCTTCTTATTCTGCCTCTTACCATTCTTCTTCTTATTCTGCCTCTTACCATTCTTCTTCTTATTCTGCCTCTTACCATTCTTCTTCTTCTTATTCTGCCTCTTACCATTCTTCTTCATCTTCTTATTCTGCCTCTTACCATTCTTCTTCTTCTTATTCTGCCTCTTACCATTCTTCTTCTGCTTATTCTGCCTCTTACCCTTATTCTTCATCTTATTCTGCCTCTTACCCTTCTTCTTATTCTGCCTCTTACCCTTCTTCTTATTCTGCCTCTTACCCTTCTTCTTATTCTGCCTCTTACCCTTCTTCTTATTCTGCCTCTTACCCTTCTTCTTATTCTGCCTCTTACCCTTCTTCTTATTCTGCCTCTTACCCTTATTCTTCATCTTATTCTGTCTCTTACCCTTCTTCTTCTTATTCTGCCTCTTACCCTTCTTCTTCTTCTTCTTCTAATCATATTCGTCTCCCCTCATCCCCATCCTTCTTTTTTTCTTCCTTTCTCTTGCCCTTCTTCATCTTCTTTTTATTTTTCTTCTTCTTCTTCTTTATCATCAGCATCATCATCTTCTTCTTCTGTATCATCATCTTCTTTGTCTTCACCACCACCATCATCATCATCATATTCTTCTTCTTTTTCTTGTATCTTTACTACTAGCGAGAAACAAATGCCGTGAAAAGGTTAAGATTTAAGGTGTGTTGATAAAAATAACCCACCTTATCGTTGGTATCTTCCCCTCCATCATATGTATTTTCTCAACCCTCTGACGTGGTTCACCCGCCTTATTCTTCCTCTTCTTCTCTCTTGCCCTTTCTTCTTCTTCTACTTCCTCTTCTTCTCTCTTGTCCTCCTCTTCCTATTCCTATTCAGCTCTCTCCTCCTCTTCCTCTTCTTTTTGCTTCCTTTCTCGTGACCTTCTTTCTTCTTCTTTTAATTCTTCGCCATCTTCTTATTCTTTCTTTCTTCTCCATCTTCTTCTTCTTCTAATCCTATTCGTCTCTCCTCATCCCCATTCCTCTTTTTGTGTTTTATTATCATTATTATTATTATTATTATTATTATTATTATTATTATAATGTGTATTATTATTCAATCTTGTACTGCTAGCGAGAAACAAATGCCGTGATACTGAAAGTGTGAAAGAGTTAAGATTTAAGGTGTGTTGATAAAAATAGCCCACCTTATCGTTGTATCTCCCCCTCCATCATGTGTATTATCTCAACCCTTTGTCGTGGTTCACCCGCCTTAGTCTTCTTTCTCCTCTTCCTCTCTTTCGTCCTCCTCATTAATCTTCCTCTTGGCTTCTTCTTCTTCGTCCTCTCTCTTGCCTTCCTTCTTCTATTCCTTTCTTTCATTAATTTCTTCATCTTGTCTTCTTCCTCTTCCTCTTCTTCTTATTCATCATCATCCTCTTCTTCTTCTAATCATATTCGTCTCTCCTCATCCCCATCCCTCTTTTTTCTTCCTTTCACTTTCTCTTCTTTTCTTCTTCTTCTTCTTCTTCTTCTCTTCTTCTTATTCATCATCATCCGCTTCTTCTTCTAATCATATTTGTCTACCCTCATCCCTATCCCTCTTTTATTTCTTCCTTTCTCTTTCTCTTTTTTTTCTTCTTCGTATTATCCTTCTTCTTCTTATTATTCATCATCATCCTCTTCTTCTTCTTCTAATCATATTTGTCTCTCCTCATGCCCATCCCTCTTTTTTTCTTCCTTTATCTTTCTCTTCTTTTCTTCTTCTTATTCTTCTTATTCATCATCATCCTCTTCTTCTTCTAATCATATTTGTCTACCCTCATCCCCATCCCTCTTTTATTTCTTCCTTTCTCTTGCCCTTCTTTTTCTTCTCTTTCGTGTTCTTCTCATTTAAACATTAGGCTACCATAGTGCGGTGGGAATATGAACATGATTAGATTAATATCCAGTATTCGAGAATGGATAATAAGTCGTAGGCGTGTGCATAAACCTGTAACCGTCTTGGTGGTGTAATGGTTAAGGTATATACAAATATGTGTGTGATAATCCGGGTTCGAATCCTGGTGGATCACATATATGCTTTCATTAATTTCATTGGAAGTGTTTGGTGTTGTGGTGAAAATAATAAAAAATAGAATACAACTAAATATTGTCCTGCTAGCGAGAAACAAATGCAGTGATAATGAAGGAGTGAAAGGGTTGAGGGGTAAGGTGTGTTGATTAAAATAACCCAGGTAATCGTTGGTATCTTCCCCTCCATCATGTGTATGATCTCAACCTTTGACGTGGTTCACCCTCCTTATTCTTCCGCTTGCCCTAATTCTTCTTTTTCCTCTTCTTCTTCTTCTTCCTCTTCTTCTTCCTCTTCCTCTTCTTCACCACCACCACCATCATCATCATCTTCTGTTTCTTCTTATTCTGCTTCTTATTCCTTTTCTTCTTCTTCACCACCACCACCATCACCACCACCACTACCACCACCACCACCACCACCATCACCACCACCACCACCATCATCATCATCATCATCATCATCTTCTGCTTCTTCTTATTCTGCTTCTTATTCCTTTTCTTCTTCTTCACCACCACCACCATCACCACCACCACCGCCATCATCACCACCACCACCATCATCACCACCACCACCATCATCATCATCATCATCATCATCATCAGCTTCTGCTTCTTCTTATTCTGCTTCTTATTCCTTTTCTTCTTCTTCACCACCACCACCATCACCACCACCACCACCATCACCACCATCATCATCATCATCTTCTGCTTCTTATTCTGCTTCATATTCCTTTTCTTCTTCTTCACCACCACCACCATCACCACCACCATCATCATCACCACCACCACCATCATCACCACCACCACCATCATCATCATCATCTTCTGTTTCTTCTTATTCTGCTTCTTATTCCTTTTCTTCTTCTTCACCACCACCACCACCATCATCATCATCATCTTCTGCTTCTTCTTATTCTGCTTCTTATTCCTTTTCTTCTTCTTCACCACCACCACCACCATCACCACCACCACCACCATCATCATCATCATCATCATCTTCTGTTTCTTCTTATTCTGCTTCTTATTCCTTTTCTTCTTCTTCACCACCACCACCACCACCATCATCACCACCACCACCACCACCACCATCATCATCATCATCATCTTCTGCTTCTTCTTATTCTGCTTCTTATTCCTTTTCTTCTTCTTCACCACCACCACCACCACCACCACCATCATCACCATCATCACCACCACCACCATCATCACCACCACCACCACCACCATCATCATCATCATCATCTTCTGCTTCTTCTTATTCTGCTTCTTATTCCTTTTCTTCTTCTTCACCATCATCATCGTTATCCTCATCTTCTTTTTCTTCTCCTATCTTGTACTACTAGCGAGAAACAAATGCCGTAAAAGGTTTAAGGGTTAAGGTGTGTTGATATAAATAATCCACCTTATCGTTGGTGTATTATGTGTATTATCTCAACCCTTTGACGTGGTTCACCCTTCATATTCTTCTACCTCTTGCCCCTCTTATTATTAGTATTATTAGTATTATTATTATTATTATTATTTTTTATTTTTTATTTTTTATTCTTCTTTATCTTCTGTATCATCAGTATTATCATCATCTTCTTCACCATAATCCCCATCATCATCATCCTCATCATCATATTCTTCTTATTCTTATTCTTCTATCACGTACTACTAGCCATGAAAGGGTTAAGGGTTAAAGAGTGTTGCTAAAAATAGCCTAGATAAACGGTGGTATCCCCTCCACTATCATGTTATCATGTGCATCATCTCAACCTTTGACGTGGTTTACCCTCTTTCTCTTCTTCTTTTTCTTATTCTTTATCATAGTCATCATCATCATCAATATTTTCTGCTTCTTCTTCTTGTATCTTGTATTGCTAGCGAGAAACAAATGCCGTGAAAGGGTGAAGGGTTAAGGTGTGTTTATAAATATAGCCCACCTATCTCTGGTAGCTCCCCCTCCATCATGTGTATAAGCTCAACCCTTTGACGTGGTCTACCCTTATTATTCTTCTACTTCCCTTATTCCTATTCAGCTCTCTCCCCATCTTGCTCTTCTGTTTGCTTCCTTTCTCGGTCTTCTTCTTCTAATCATATTCGTCTCTCCTCATCCCCATCCCTCTTTTTTGTTTTCTTCTTCTTCTTTTTCTTCTTCTATCTTTTACTATTAGCGAAAAACAAAAGACGTGAAAGGGT
>CM064505.1:29121550-29146550 GCA_032716605.1 Paralithodes platypus | reverse complement strand
TCAAAGTGCTTAAAGTCTGTCTCAATTAACCATCTGACTACCAAAACGTTTTCCTAGACTGCATAAAATCGTTTAATGATGGCCAGAACAAAATTTACAAAGGTGTTCTCGTATCCTGAAAAGGTTAACCCTTCTGTACCGGCGACATCTTTTTTAGTTTTATTCTAGCTTTATTGAGACGATTGTGTGCAGGATCTGTGGTGGTAGAAAAGGGTTTTACTTTTTCTGTACTTTTGTAGATGTTCAGGTGACAATCACCACGGTCGATCTGGGGATCCGCCGCTAATGAGCTCGTCCTGGAATCTTTACGACTCTGAATATTACGATTCTTTACAGGACTGACCATGCCATTTTTATCGGCACTAGCTCAGAGAAGAGTGTTGAGAGGGGAGAAGGGGTGTTGGAGAGAGAGGAAGGTGTTGGAGTGGCTTTGTTATGTGTTTAGTCTGTATACGTCGTCAGGATGTCCCCTGACTGGGTGCAAGCATGTTAAACATGCTAGGACGTACTACCGCACCCACTAAATGTCCGCCGTGGCAGGGATTTGATCCCGGGTCTTTCAGATTTACACGCGAGCGTGCTCACCACTTGACCACCACAGGGTTAAGTGAGATTGTTCGCAGCCTGTTAATTGCTGGAGCCCCATTGTTCGCAGCCTGTTAATTGCTGGAGCCCCATTGTTCGCAGCCTGTTAATTGTTGGAGCCCCATTGTTCGCAGCCTGTTAATTGTTGGAGCCCCATTGTTCGCAGCCTGTTAATTGTTGGAGCCCCATTGTTCGCAGCCTGTTAATTGTTGGAGCCCCATTGTTCGCAGCCTGTTAATTGCTGGAGCCCCATTTTAAACCGATTACAATCGTCTATAAGTTACCAGGATATAATGAAAAAGACGTCGCTGGTACAGAAGGCGTTAAGGGAGGTATTCGCTTTTTCTGGACCCCCTTCTCCTTCATACTTGGCCCAATTTGTTTTCAATTTTGTGAACTTTCACCCGATTTCTTTGCCAATATTAAGACATTTCGTGCCTTTTAGATATAGAATTTTTCATGGCGAGCGAGAGCGAGCCTATAGTTTTAGGATGACACGACCTTCGACCTTCAAGAGAGATTAGGGGCCTTCAAGAGAGATTTCTCTCAAAAGGCTCAGCCATTGTAATATGTTTCACAAATGTTTTATTTTAATTGTATTTGGATTGGCTAAATAAAACTTATTATTATTATATATTCGGCTGGGACATTATTCTGCCGAAAAATGTACAAATTCATCTTAACCCTTTCACGCACATATGACGCAGAGGTTGCCATATTAGCAATAAGAAATAGAGTTCTCTCACTCTTATAATTACCTCTCCAAAATTAGTTTTCTGCCCACAGCTAACTCAAAGACAACTGCAGAGGTTGAAGTAACTAAACAAAAGATTACTAAATATCCCTGATGGTAACAAAGGCTTTAAAGTATCCCTAACCCTCTCACATCCTTATGATGCAGAGGTTGCCAGATTAGCAATAAGAAATAGATTACTCTCACTCTTATAATTATTACCTCTCCAAAATTAGTTTTCTGCCCACAGCTAACTCAAAGACAACTGCAGAGGTTGAAGTAAATAAACTAAAGGTTTATAAATACCCCGGACGGTAACAAAGGCTTTAAAGTATCCCTAATAGGCTCAAAAATTGCGTCAGGACGTGATAGGGTTAATAGGCTCAAAATCGCGTCATATGTCGGAGAGGGTTAAAAGGGGTTGTATTGGGTGTTTGTTAAATTTGATGGAGGTCTAGCGAGGAAACTAAAAAAAAAAATTCTCTCTCTCTCTCTCTCTCTATATATATATATATATATATATATATATAAAATATACCAACAATTAACCACTACTCCCTTAAGGGGAGATCGGCCGATTTTTTTGTCCCCCTTCGATCTTCCACATGTTTAGCTCCATTAGTTTTCAGATTTTATGACGTTTGGTCCATTAGTTTGGCAATTTGAAGACCTTTAGCCCCATTTCTTTGTCAATATTAAGACTGATCGTGTCATTTAGGTGTCGAGTTTTAATATAATCTTGAAGGAGGGTCTTGGGCGGGTGTATTTTAAGCTTGATGGAGGTCTAGGGAGGAAACTAATAAAATAATATAAAGATACAACCATAAGCAAATATAAACGACCCATCTCCCCTTAAGAGGTGGTCTGAAAATAATGTGAAACTATATAAAGGTCGAGCTGTGATAAATATGTGGTGAGACGTGGTATTTGTGTGGTAAGTATATAACATTTACCCCCTTCAGTATGACGACAACTTCTTTTTTACCATATATTCTGGCTAACATTACACGCTTTTATGTAGTTAAAAAGGATCAATGTTGGGTCATTGTGATATTATTTACCCCTTTGAGTCCTAGAGATAGACTATACACTAAAGCAAATTGGCTAGTGGTAACCAGAATGAGACGAAAACTACATCATTGTGCTGAAATGGTTAAAAGAGAAAATAAGAGGGAACCAAGAGTAGTAACTATAGGAATAAATAAATATATATATATATATATATATATATATATATATATATATATATATATATATATATATATATATATTAGATAGATAGATGTATGAATTACATAGTGTATTATGTCAAGTATAATGGGCTGTTAACCCTTAAGAACTTTAACGTATATGAGCTGTTTATTGGGACTATTAATAGACGATTGTGTTCAGTTTAGGACCTTATACTAGTCACTAGTGAGCTAATTGATTCCCGGGGAACTTTCCTATATTGCTTAAAATCGTCTAATGATAACCATAATATGTTTTAAAAATGTGATCATAAAAACTTAACATATTAAGAGACAAATGAGGAATTGGGAGCGAATATAAGTTACATGAATATAGAAAATAAAATATAATAGAAAAACATTGGAAAATAGAAAACAAATGACCGAATTATTATAATGAATAATATATCGAAGCATCTAAAAGAAACAAGAAAGCTTTAAAGGAAATGAGAGGAGGGACGAGTTCAAATGTGTGTGTGTGTGTGTGTGTGTGTGTGTGTGTGTGTGTGTGTAGGAGAGACAGAAAGATAGAGAGAGAGAGAGAGAGGGAGGGGGGGGGGGGAGAAAGAAATTAAGGATGTAATGGACACAGAGAAGGAAGCAGTGACAAATTGAGAGTTGAAAAGTTCGAGGGGGTAGAACAGAGTGAGAGAGAGAGAGAGAGAGAGAGAGAGAGATGGAGGGGGAGGAGAAGAAAGAAGTTAAGGATGTAATGGACAAAGAGAAAGAAGCAGTGACAAAATGAGAGTTGAAAAGTTTGAGGGGGTAGAATAGGGAGAGAGTGTGTGTGTGTGTGTGTGTGTGTAATAGTGTTCGAAGGAGAGGGAATTGTATAGATAGTCAATGAGAGAATTAAACGTAGAAGCGTGATGTGGACAAGAATGTCTGTATGTGTTCAAATGTGTGTGTGTATGAGAGAGAGAGAGAGAGAGGTCATTGTAGGAGGCAAGGTTAGCAGTATATATAATGAGTTCTGGGGAATGAGACAATTTATGGAATGAGTAGGGAAAGAGATGGGATATAAATTATAGTAGGGAAAGAGATGGGATATAAATTATAGTCCACCCTCTCTCTCTCTACCTCTCTCTCTCACTCACTCACTCACTCACTCACTCTCTCTCTCTCTCTCTCTCTCTCTCTCTCTCTCTCTCTCTCTCTCTCTCTCTCTCTCTCTCTCTCTCTCCCGGATTGATGTAGAAAACCGATTCTACAACATAGCTACCAGTAGAAATCGCCGACTAGCCAAACTCTGCAGGGAGGAGGACATTGGCTTTGTCGACACGTGGGATCATTTTTACTATGATAAATCTTTGTTTTCAGGAGATGGTGTACATCTCAATGAAGTAGGACCTGCACGTCTTGGTCGTCTGCTGAACGATGCAGTCAAGGATTTCCGTTCAAAAAACGGGGTCAACCAGACCCCAGACAGGGTAATGTAAGTCAAATACGAACTGAAAATTCAGACAATGCACAATCAGTAACATCCAACTCTAATACTCTTAAGGTGTTTTATGTAAATGCTCGTAGCATACGCAATAAATTTTCAGATCTAGAGGAAATCGTGTTTACAGAACATTATGATATAATCGGCATTACAGAATCTTGGTTAAATACGGAAGACAGAGACTTTTTAGCCGAATATACGCTTCCTGGTTATACAATGTTTGAGAAAAGTCGGATCAATAGAAATGGAGGAGGAGTTCTGTTTTTTATAAAGGAAAGTCTTAATCCCGTCTTAATGTTAAAACCTCAAATTGCGAATATAGACATATCTTACGTACTATTAAATAATAAACGAGGAACTAAAATAACCCTAGTTTTATTATACAGACCCCCATCTCAATTAGTGCAAACTGACAGTGAAATTTATGAACAAACTGCAGAAATAACTAACATACAAGATACCGTAATTCTTGGCGATTTCAACTTACCCGTGACTAAATGGGGCAATATTCTTACTTCACACTCTGGACACGACCTCTATGCTAACTTGCAAGAGAGTTCACTTTTTCAATTTGTACAATCTCCGACCCGTGGTAATAATGTGCTTGACCTTGTACTCGCAACAAAAGAAGAATTAATAGAGAATTTGAATGTTGGTGATGAATTCAGTAACAGCGACCATCGTACGATAACTTTCACTTTAAAGTTTACTAGTAACAAATCAAATAGCAGCATTGAGAAAGTCCCTAATTTCAAGAAAGCAAATTTTCATAAACTTAAATCAAAGCTTAGAGAAACTGACTGGAGCTTTCTGACTAACAATAACGACATAAATACATCTTGGGAGTGTTTCACAACCACTTACCTTAAGGCAGTGCAAGACTGCATACCTTCGAAAATACGGCGTCCAGGCCATAATGATAAGCCCAAATAGTGGAATATAGATATTTCAGACTGTCTGCTTGCTAAAAAATTTGCTAATGATAGATTAAAATCCTCACAAAATGACGAAGAACGGGTGAAATTTGTAGAGCTACGACGCAAAGCCAAAAAGTTAATTAAGCAAAGTAAAAAGACCCTGGAGTTACATGTTGCGAATCAAAGTAAAACAAACCTGAAAGAATTCTATAGTTATATCAGAAAGAAAAAAGTAGTTACTTCAACTGTTGGACCGTTAGTCGATGAAAATGGAGAATACACCAAAGACGAAGTACAAATGAGTAATGCCCTCAATACCTTCTTTGCATCAGTTTTTACAACCGAAGACCTCAGTGATATCCCTACACCATCGCCGATTCAGATTGATAATTCAGATGTTCTAAGCAATATCACCGTTACAGAGAGAGAAGTATTGAATTGTTTAGATAAACTCAAGGTAAATAAAATGCCTGGACCTGATACAATCTCGCCTAGAGTTCTAAAGGAAGCTAAGGATGAGCTCTCCAAACCACTGACATTGCTATTCAATGAATCCTTGCAGTCTGGGACTATATGCCTGATCAGTGGAAGCTAGCCAACGTAACACCGATATTAAAAAAAGGTAGCAAATCCCTACCCAGTAACTATCGTCCAATTAGCTTAACCTCAATTGTATGTAAAATGCTAGAAACGGTCATAAGAGACAGACTCGTAAATCACTTAGAGGCAAATAACTTACTTAAAGATACTCAACACGGCTTTCGTAAAAAAACGTTCCTGTTTAACAAACCTCTTAGACTTCTTCCACGATATCCTCAACCTCTACGATGAGAGTAAAGCTGTAGATATTATATACCTTGATTTTCAAAAGGCCTTTGACAAAGTTCCCCACAAACGTTTACTGCTAAAACTAAAAGCGCATGGAATACAAGACGGTGTGTTGAAATGGATAGAAAATTGGCTCAGCGACAGAAAGCAAAGAGTAGTCATAAACGGTAAGGCATCTAAATGGACCAATGTAAGTAGCGGGGTACCCCAGGGATCGGTACTAGGACCAATTCTCTTTCTAATTTACATCAACGACATAGATGAGGGTCTCACCTGTACAATCTCAAAATTTGATGACGATACAAAAATTGCAAATAGCGTACTCTCAAAAGAACAAGTTGACGATATGCAACACAATCTAGATAAATTGTCATGTTGGGCCCAAATTTGGCAAATGAGTTTCAATGCGGATAAATGTAAAGTACTACATATCGGATACCTAAATGAGAAAGCAAACTATTCGATGAATGGCACTCAGCTTAAGAATGTAAACAGAGAAACTGATCTGGGAGTAACAATATCGAATAACCTAAAACCGAGTCAACAATGTTCAGAAGTTGTTAAGAAGGCAAACAAAATAATTTGCTTTATAGGCAGGTCATTTGAGCATAAATCCAAAGAAGTTATCCTAACCCTTTACAATTCCTTAGTCCGCCCTCTTCTGGAATACTGCGTTCAATCCTGGTGTCCTTATTGCCAAAAAGATATAAACAAGCTAGAACGAGTTCAACGTAGAGTTACCAAAATGATACCTAGCCTAAAGAACAAACCATATGAAGAGCGTCTTAGAGAATTAAATCTGATTTCCTTTAACCCAGCGCAGATTAAGAGGTGACTTAATTCAAGTGTTCAAAATCATCAAAGGCATCGACAATATGAACTGTAGTAAGTACTTCACTATCGACCAATCTAATTACACACGGGGAAACGGTTGCAAAATTATTGGTAAATCATTTAACTCACACGAATCTAAGAATTTCTTCTTCAATCGAGTTGTCAACTTGTGGAATGGGCTTCCCCGAGACGTTATAGACTGCAGCACCGTTGATTCATTTAAACTCCGCTTAGACAAATATCTTGCATCAAACCCGCGACTGACTGCGTTTGTAAATGAATAACTTTATTTTATCCCCCCCTCAGTTACTAACCCATCTGTCCCCTACTAACTTCCTAATCCTGCCACGGATATTAGTTCTAGGGCAGTAGTTCCCTTTCCAATGTTCCCTTACCCACTCTAAACCACTGTTTGGACACTTGATCCTCAGTGTTTTGGAGGACAAGCAACCTAGAAGGGTCACTAGACCTGTTGTTGCTTGATTTCCTTTGTTCTCTCTCTCTCTCTCTCTCTCTCTCTCTCTCTCTCTCTCTCTCTCTCTCCATTGTTTATACTTCTATATGCACTAAAGAGCTGAACAGGGGTAGACAATAATACGTTGTTGAAGAAAGAGATACGGCAATATATTAAAGTTAATTATATATCTTTGAATAATATACTAGCCAGACAATATTTAGGGAAGATGGGCGTATTTACTTGCTCATTGTTGTATCTCTATATTATTTGTGTTAGTTTCCTCCCTAGACCTCCATCAACCTATACAAAACACCCTCTCGGACCCACCTTCAAGATATATGTGTACATTTTTCGGTAGAAAAATGTCACGGCCGAAGGCCGGTTGCTCTTAAAATTACAGGCTCGCTATCGCTCGCCAGGAAAAAAATCGACACCTAAATGGCACAAAAGGTCTTAACATTGACAAAGAAATGGGGCGTAAAGTCTTAAATCGCCAAACTAATGGGCCGAACGTCTTAAAATCTAAAAAAACAAACAATGGGGCTTAACACGAAGAAGAATGAGACCATAAATACCAGCCCATCCCTCCTTAAGGGCACATGAGCCAGGACGAGTGAAACATAGCATCAATACTCAAGGGGCGTTAAGGGGAGAGGGGCCGTTTTTATGGTCTCCCTTCTTCCTCATGTTTAGCACTATCGGTTTTCAGATATTATGATGTTCGACCCATTAGCTTGGCGATTTTAAGACCCTTCGACCCATTCCTTAGTCAATATTAATTAGACTTTTCGTGTCATTTACGTATCGATATTTTCCTGGCGAGCGATAGCAAGCCTGTGGCCTAATTTAGGAGGAACTTCCCTTCGGCCGGGAAATTTTTCTATCGAAAAATGTACACATTTATATTGAAGGAGGGTCTTAGGGGGTGTATTTTTTAAGCTTGATGGAGGTTTAGGGAGGAAACTAAAAAAAAAGATGGACAACTTTATTAATGAGCAGATATATACGCCCTTCCCCCCTTAAAAATATCAATAATTGGAAACACAAGACGGGGGCTGGGATATATGATACTATTGAAAGAGAGAGAGAGAGAGAGAGAGAGAGAGAGAGAGAGAGAGAGAGAGAGAGAGAGAGAGAGAGAGCAGTATACTATGGTACAGATAGACAGATAAACAGTAACACAGATAATTAGAGGAAGAGTTTACAGACTACTTACACACACACACCCACATCCCAAAGCACACACACAGATCCCCCCCCCCCCCCAAAAAAAAAAAAAAAAAACACACACACACACACACACACATAAACCCCTAGAGGTGCCCTGAGCTTAATTAAACCGATGGGAGAGTCACCCATTAAACCACTCCGACAAAGAAAACGGGAGTGGCGTAATAGCAACCTGGCTCTTTCCACACCCACCTCTTCCTCGGGGTGACTAGAGGCCGGGACATTGATATTAAAGTAGAGCTAGATAAAGTTTGAGTGATTGACTAAGAGCAATAACGAAACACTGGAGGAGTGCTTGATTGACTAAGAGCAATAACGAAACAATGGAGGAGTGCTTGATTGACTAAGAGCAATAACGAAACAATGGAGGAGTGCTTGATTGACTAAGAGCAATAACGAAACAATGGAGGAGTGCTTGATTGACTAAGAGCAATAACGAAACAATGGAGGAGTGCTTGATTGACTAAGAGCAATAACGAAACAATGGAGGAGTGCTTGATTGACTAAGAGCAATAACGAAACAATGGAGGAGTGCTTGATTGACTAAGAGCAATGACAAAACAATGGAGGAGTGCTTGATTGAGAAAATTATTAAATGTGTGTTTGTGTTTAGATGATATTAATGATAATAATAATGATTATTATTAGGGGTTCGACCCCTACGGGGAACCCCTATTGTAATCATTAAACCCACTTATTCATCCAAATTCTTTTTACACGCCGGTTTTGACGCAATAACTCCAGAACTGCTTTTTGGATCGGGATCAAACTTTCACAAGAGGTGCGTTTTTGTATTGGGCAACTTTTGATATGCTAAACATCCGGCATGCCAGCCAAACAGGTCCGTGGCAGCCGATTTCCGAAAAATTTGACGCCTAAATACCGTCTCTCCCACTCATAGGAAAAGATTGGGCTTTGGCATATGGACTCCACTACTATTGCTCCGCAAATGTTATAGAGAAGGTTTTGCTTTTCCACGTTGGTTTTTTTTCCGGCAATCTTGAAAAAAACTCGAATTCCACTTAAAATTCCACATCTTGAAAACTACGCCGATGATCAAAGCCATGTTTGCGTAGTTGGATGAGGCTCGCGATTCCGAACGTTTTGATACCAAAAGAATATAAAGGGGTGGAATAGTTTGGCCGCAGCATTGAAAACTGTCTATTCTTAAATTACTTTAAAACCGCATTCGCTATCCACACAAAGTTTACCGTCTACAGTCTATAGGCTTCCACGCATCCCCCAGTTTTGCTTAATAACATAGTCGATTTATTATTCAGATCTATTATTTTTTTTGTATTTAACTCTCTCAAAACAGTTAGAGTCCCTACGAATTCCACCAATTATTTAGCCAACCTACCTATACCTACCTACCCTACCAAATAATAATGATAATTCAAATTTATTTTTGGTGAATAACAGAGTATTGGCTAAGGTTTTTAACAATTCCTCCCTTTGCCAAATGCTTTGTTTAATAACAAAGTTCTAGACCTTCAAAGTTTTGACAATTTTTGGTGTGGTGTGACTTACCTTTCCTCCTCCCTCAAACAGCAAGCAACGTTATCAGGGGTTCAAGTAGTATTGCACGCTTCCATAAAAATATATATAGTCCGTTTTTTACGCTATAACTGCGGAACTGCTTGTCGGATCGGGACCAAACTTTGACACAAGGTGCATTTTTGTATTGGGCAACTTTTGATATGATATCCAAAATGGTGGCCAGACAAGCCCGTGGCAGCCTTTCACACCCAACCCATCTCGTCCTATCTAATTTTATGTTGAACTCTATTGTTCTTGATCCCACTATAGGACTCGGTAGCCTATTCCACATATCTACAACTCTATTACTAAACGATGGAGGCAGATCCCTTACACACCCAGTCTCTCTCTGTCGCGCATTTGTTTGCACACCGGTACAAATGAGGCAGATCCCTTACACATGCATCTAAGATGAACATGGGAATCTGCAGAGAGACAAGTGGCCCACAAAAGGCAGATCCCTTTCACATCCAACCCATTTCGTCCATATGACTATCTGATTTTATCTTGAAATTCTCTATTGTTCTTAATCCCACTATAGCACTAGGTAGCCCATTTCACATATCTACGACTCTGTTACGAGAGACTATTGTTATTGATCCTACTATAGCACTCGGTAGCCTATTCCACATATCTACAACTCTAATACCAAGCGAATAGAGGCAGATCCCTTACACAGCCAATCTCTTTCTCTCTCGCTCTTGTTTGTTTGCACACCGGTACAAATGAGGCAGATCCCTTACACATGCAACCAAGATGAAAATGGGAGTCTGCAGAGCCAAGTGGCCCACATAAGGCAGATCCCTTTCACACCCAACCCATCTCATAAATGTTACCTGTTATTTACACTACTTACTATACACCCATGTTATCATATACCTGTAACCAAAACACAATTCTAAGAAATAGGAACATAAGAAAATGGGAGTCTGTAGAGAGCCAATTGGCCCACACAAGACAGATCCTTTTCACACCCAACCCATCTCATAAAAACTCTCTCATTTATCTCTGTCTTCCTTACATTTATGACATCCTAGTCTCTGTCTCTCTCACAAATGAGAACATAAGAAATCCGGAGTTTGCAGAGAGCCGATTGGCCCACACATGTCAGATCCCTTTCACACCCAATCCATCCCGCGCTCTCTCTCTCTCTCATATTTATCGCTATCTTCCTTACGTTTACGACATCCTATTCTCTCTTGCCATACTCTCTCTCTCCCTCAGAAATGAGAACAAACAAAATAAGGAAACGGGAGTCTGCAGAGAGCCAATTGACCTACACATGGCAGATCCCTTTCACACCCAACCTATCTCGTTCTATCTAATTTCAAGTTGAAGCTCTATTGTTCTTGATCCCATTATAGCACTCGGTAGCCTGTTCCACATATCTACAACTCTGTTTCTAAACAAATAGAGGCAGATCCCGTATACAGCCAATCTCTGCCTCTCTCGCTCATGATTGTTTGCACAATCTGTTCCTTCTGTAGTTTCTCCATGCTCGATAATTTAAATTATCTTTTGATATCTGTGACACAGCTTTTGTATCCAACACAATACCCTGCTTGCAAAACCACTCGAACCCCGGACAACGTTGCTTGCAACTTTAATTATTGTTATTATTATTATTATTATTATTGTTATTTATTATTAATAATATTATTTATATTAATATTATTTTAGTAAACGGTTCACGGTGCATGGGGGCGGTTCGTTCGTGGCCACCCCTTCGGGGATCACGGCGTCAGGCAATAGATAGATAGATAGATTCATTTAATACATGACAGCCTGATGAACTGAAAATATATAAACATTTTCAATCTAGGGGATGAACATGAGACAAATATGAAGTACTGTACATTAATATTAATATGAAGTACTGTACATTAATATTAATATGAAGTACTGTACATTAATATTAATATGGAGTACTGTACATTAATATTAATATGAAGTACTGTACATTAATATTAATATGAAGTACTGTACATTAATATTAATATGAAGTACTGTACATTAATATTAATATGAAGTACTGTACATTAATATTAATATGAGTAGTACTGTACATTAATATTAATATGAAGTACTGTACATTAATATTAATATGAAGTACTGTACATTAATATTAATATGAAGTACTGTACATTAATATTAATATGAAGTACTGTACATTAATATTAATATGAAAATGGTAAACTCAGCTTACAATGTATGCGTATAGTATAACCTAAACACATAAATACATTAAAGATAATGAGTGCAAGTGTAACATACCAATTAATTTATTTACCCACGAGTCTAAGTGATATATAAGGCTGGAAACACCTTTTTTTTAAGTGTGTGTGTGTGTGTATATGTGTGTGTGTGTGTGTGTGTGTGTGTGTGTGTGTGTGTGTGTGTGTGTGTGTGTGTGTGTGTGTGTGTGTATGTGTAGCTGACAAGAGACAGAGGGTGAGCAAGATTGATTAGAAATGGGAGAGAGGAAGCCATACAGAGAAGGAAATTGGTCTGAAAGACAATTTTAAAATATTAAAAATAATTGAAAAAGTATAGAATATAGATTGGAACATTAAGGGGACAGTGGCTGTTTGTTTGGTCTATTAATTCATTTATTCATATATGTTTTTAGTTTCCTCCCTAGACCTCCATCAAACTTAGAAAAACACCCCCTAGACCCCTCTTCAAGATGGATTTATAAATTTTTGGGTAGAAAAATTTCCTGGCCAAAGGCCGATTCCTCTTAAAATTATAGGCTTGCCAATAGAAAATCGACACCTAAATGGCGTGAAGGGTCCTAATATTGTCAACAAAATGGGGTGAAAGGTCATAAAATCTCCAAACTAATGGAACCAACGTCTTAAAATCTCAAAACTAGTGGGGCTAAACATTAGGGAGAAGGGGGTCCAGAAAAACGGTCTGTCTCCCCTTAATAAAGAAGAAAGCAGAGAAGATATCAACAGAGGAGTTATATAATATAGAAAAGTAGAAATAGAGAGAAAAGAAAGGTTATCCTAAGTTTTAGAATTTTACCACTTGTGAGTTTTGAGCTATAAGGTTGTACAAGCTGTAGACCCTGATGTTTATCAATATTAGCAAAATAAATGGGGTGGTTTTATGGCTGGACTTTTTTGTTTATTACTATTATTAATAATATATGTACACCTGTCAAGAATTCCAACTGGTCTCATGCTACTTATATTCTTGTTGATGTAAGTAGATTAATTCCTTGACGCTCACCCACGCGAATCAGGTGTTTTGGAGATAATGTCCAAAGTGCACAATCACGCAAATTGAATTCCCAAGCCTTCAGAAATTCGGTAGAATAATACTGACAATGCGATCCACTTGAAAGTTATGCTACGAATAGCAATCGATATGAAGAAAATTGGCAAGTTAATAAATTATGTGCAATTTGGTGACACAATACGTCATACAGAGGGAAAATCAATACAAGCTAGGAATGCCAGTGTGGCTTGAACCGTGAGATGATAAGGTACGCTGCATGAAGGCTTTAAAGACGGCGGATACGTTTACTTTGACACCCTCCTGTGACTGGTAAGTGTATGTAAAATACATTGCGAGAGTTTTTTATGTTATTGAAGTGGTTCTTTTTCGTAAATATATGTAGTATATCGTAAAAATAGTGTACTGTGTAAACAATTTTATTATTTTAACTGTTACGAGAGTTTCACTCGTATTTGAAGAATGCATCTTTATAAACATTCTTAGAAAGATAATCTATTAGGCCTACGAAGTTCCTTGTTATTTTAATATTTTTCTCATGTAATGAGCTATGCGTGAAAAGGCTTTCCAGTTAACTTAACCATTTCCTCTAGTGTAATTTGAGGGATAAATTGTGAAATATTTGTTGACATCCATATTGTCAATACCTTTAATAATGCTAAACACTTGAATAAGATCCTCTCTTAGCTTGCTTGGGCTTTGTTAAACTAAAAATATATAACTCTTTTAGAAGTTCTTCATATGATTTGTTTCTACTGTAGGAATAATTTGTATTACTCTCCGCTGTATTCTCTCCAATTTATCTATGTCCTTTTCACAATATGGACACAAACTTGTGCACAGTATTCTAGATGGGACGAACAAAATAATTATATAAAATGAGAAAAACATTTTTGGATATGTATTCAAACGATCTTCCAATGAAACCAATAATTTTGCTGGCTTTCTTAACTAATTTGGTACATTGTTGGCTGGGTTTTAAATAACTTGACATTGTTATACTCTTAACCCACTGAACCCCAGCGACGACAACGTGTCGTCGTCAATGTATGTAACGCTAAACCCCAGCGACGACAACGTGTCGTCACAGGTACTCCGGTCCCAATTACTCCGGTCCTATGGCACCTAGAGGGCTCAGATTTGTATGGGAACTGTGTAAGTATCCCACGCAACCATGCCGATGGTTGAAAAATCTCAAAGTCCAACCGCATAAAAAACGGTATTTTGGGTGTATTTGCCTTCAATTATTTACTCTTGTAAAATCTACTTTCGGGGGGCTCCGTAGGACCAATTTTTGACCTTTTTGATAGTTTTTTTGTGGTTATTCCTTCATTCCTAACCCATTCGCTATTGTTTCTGGAAACAACAAAAAAATCAAATCCTGCCGGTCCCTGGTGGTACATTTATTTATAACTAGCTGGGGCTCAGTGGGTTAACTAGGTTTCTTTGTCAGTGTTTATGAGTGGACTACCATTCATTGGGTAGTTTGGATTTTCATTCTTGTATCCTATATCCTATATCCTATATGCAGTATTTTACAGTTATCGGTATTGGAACTCAATTGTCAGAGTCAAACCCAATTTGCTCATTTATTAAGGGGGAGAGGGAGAGGGAGAGGGGGGAAGGGGGGCAGGAAGGAGATACAACAAGAGAGAGTGTGTGAAAGTGAGAGTTGCATAGAAGTACATAGATATATACACTACATCGACTTTACAATCCCAACTAGTCAATCCGGCTTCATTCATATATATATATATGTACTGTATATATATATATATATATATATATATATATATATATATATATATATATATATATATATATAGCTAGGGTTTACGACAAGGATAATAAAGTGGCAGACTATCTCCCCACCCACTAATCCCTCCGACTTTGAGTTCGGCATAATTTAAAAGAATGAACCCAGCAGAGCAGAGAAAATATCTCCTAATAAGATATTTGTAGTAGGCCTAAAGATGGAAATAGTACACTATTCTATATACACGTGTATATACAGTATATATATATATATATATATATATATATATATATACCGGTATATATAATGAGAGAGAGAGAGAGAGGGAGGAGAATCTGAGAATCTGAGTTTATGTACTGTAGTTAGAGAGAGAAAGTTAAAGCTAGATATACAGTATACTAAAATTAATGGACTGAGAGAGGACCATCTGAATTTATGTAGTTAGTGGAGGTGAGGGGAAGGGTTGACCGAGTGTTGTGTGAGGGGATAAATATATATAGAGTGTGTGAGGGGAAGGGTAGACTGAGTGCTGTGTGAGGGGAGATATATAGAGAGTGTGTGTGTGTGTGAGGGAAAGGGTAGACTGAGTGCTGTGTGAGGGGAGATATATAGAGAGTGTGTGTGTGTGGGGGGGGAAGGGTAGACTGAGTGCTGTGTGAGGGGAGATATATAGAGTGTGTGTGTGTGAGGGGAAGGGTAGACTGAGTGCTGTGTGAGGGGAGATATATAGAGAGTGTGTGTGTGTGTGTGGGGAAGGGTTGACCGAGTGTTGTGTGAGGGGATAAATATATATAGAGTGTGTGTGTGTGGGGAAGGGTAGACTGAGTGCTGTGTGAGGGGAGATATATAGAGAGTGTGTGTGTGAGGGGAACGGTAGACTGAGTGCTGTGTGAGGGGAACGGTAGACTGAGTGCTGTGTGAGGGGAGATATATAGAGAGTGTGTGTGTGTGAGGGGAAGGGTAGACTGAGTGCTGTGTGAGGGGAGATATATAGAGAGTGTGTGTGTGTGTGGGGAAGGGTAGACTGAGTGCTGTGTGAGGGGAGATATATAGAGAGTGTGTGTGTGTGAGGGGAACGGTAGACTGAGTGCTGTGTGAGGGGAGATATATAGAGAGTGTGTGTGAGGGGAAGGGTAGACTGAGTGCTGTGTGAGGGGAGATATATAGAGAGTGTGTGTGTGTGTGGGGACGGGTAGACTGAGTGCTGTGTGAGGGGAGATATATAGAGAGTGTGTGTGTGTGTGTGTGGGGAAGGGTAGACTGAGTGCTGTGTGAGGGGAGATATATTGAGAGTGTGTGTGTGTGTGGGGAAGGGTAGACTGAGTGCTGTATGAGGGGAGATATATAGAGAGTGTGTGTGTGTGTGGGGAAGGGTAGACTGAGTGCTGTGTGAGGGGAGATATATTGGGAGAGTGTGGGTGTGGGGTTGGGTAGACTGAGTGCTGTGTGAGGGGAGATATATAGAGAGTGTGTGTGTGTGAGGGGAAGGGTAGACTGAGTGCTGTGTGAGGGGAGATATATAGAGAGTGTGTGTGTGTGACGGGAAGGGTAGACTGAGTGCTGTGTGAGGGGAGATATATAGAGAGTGTGTGTGTGTGTGGGGTTGGGTAGACTGAGTGCTGTGTGAGGGGAGATATATAGAGAGTGTGTGTGTGTGAGGGGAAGGGTAGACTGAGTGCTGTGTGAGGGGAGATATAGAGAGTGTGTGTGTGTGAGGGGAAGGGTAGACTGAGTGCTGTGTGAGGGGAGATATATAGAGAGTGTGTGTGTGTGAGGGGAAGGGTAGACTGAGTGCTGTGTGAGAGGAGATATATAGAGAGTGTGTGTGTGTGTGAGGGGAAGGGTAGACTGAGTGCTGTGTGAGGGGAGATATATAGAGAGTGTGTGTGTGTGGGGGGTGGGGTGAGGGGAAGGGTAGACCGAGTGTTCTGTGAGGGGAGATATATAGAGTGTGTGTGTGTGTGAGGGGAACGGTATACCGAGTGTTGTGTGAGGGGATATATATATATAAAGTGTGTGTGTGTGTGTGTGTGTGTGTGTGTGTGTGTGTGTGTGTGTGAGGAGAAGGGTAGACCGAGTGTTGTATGAGGGGATATTATATATATATAAATATATACTGTATCATAGACTACAGTAGATCTGGACTGGACCCGAAAATGGAACTTTGCAGTAAGGGACCCACAATCGGTGAACGAACCCCTAAGTTCGAACCTCGAAACCGCGAAAATTTGATATTTTCGCGGTTTCAAGGTTCGAACTTGGGGTTTCGTTCTCCGATTTTGGGTCCCTTACTGCAAAGTTCCAATTTTGTGTCCAGTCCAGATCTACTGTAGTCTATGACTGTATTATATATGCTATATATATCTATATATTATACAGTATATATGAGATATTTTTAGTGGGGGAGATTGTAGGCACCAACCGATCAGGGCTAGACCCAGGAGAGGCTATAGACATTTGATAAAGAGTCGCTGGAACTCCTGTTTCATTTGCTTGGCCTATCGTACTGATTTTCTTTGTGCCTCATTTACACTGAGAGTAATCCAGCCAGCTCTCACAAACACCTCCTCCTCTTATCCACTTCACTACACTAAACATGCACACCACACTTCCTTCTTCCACACCAAAAAGGTTTACAAAGATGAACTCTAGCCCAGCCCGGGGAGGGGGGGGGGGGCCCCCCTCCCCCCCGCCGGACCTCCCCTGACGACTCCTCAAAATTACCTGGACCTCAGCCTGTTACTATTTCTATTAACTTCTGTAACACTCGCAGACTTTCCTCTAATTTTCCCTCTGTTGAACACCATCTCTCCTCCTACAAACCTGATCTTCTTTTCCTCACCGAAACTCAGGTGTCTGAAGCAACTGCCAGCAGCCCCTTCTCTGTATCCTCCTACTTTATCTATCCTAGTTTCAAAGCCAAAGGCGGATGTTGTGCAATATGCATACGTGCACAACAAACTCACTTGCTCTCGTGTTCCCGATTTCGACTCCTCTGAATTTTCAACTTTACGGCTCAAACTATCCTGTCATTCTCTTACTAAATATTTCTGTGCTGTCTATCTTTCCCCTAACTCTATTGACTTTCCCAAATTCTTTGACTATCTAAACTCTAGAGTGGAACATATTCTATCCCTTTCTCCTTTCTCAGAAATCTCCATCTTAGGCGATTTCAACGTTCACCACCGCCAATGGCTCTCCTCTCACACTACTGACCAACCTGGTGAACAAGCCTATGTCTTTTCTATCCTAAATGACCTAGAGCAGTTAGTTCAGCAACCCACCCGTATGCCGGATCGCCTCGGAGATTGGCCCAATATTCTTGACTTGTTTCTACAGTAACTTCTAACCCTTCTTCTTATACTGTCAATCTTTTCTCTCCTTTGGGCTCCTTCGACCATAAACTTATCTCTGTCACCTGTCCTATCTCTCCAGTACGGCCAGGCGGCACTTGTGGCACTTTGGCGGTGCCACCGACTGCGAGGGTCTCCGGCAGTACTTTCTTTGATATCCCATGGAATAATTTCTGCTTCTGTGGCCGGGGACCCTCGAAGAGTGCTGAACACATTACCGAAGTAATCCTATCGGGCATGGAAGCATACATTCCATTCTCTTTCTGTCAGACTAATGCAAAAAAATCTTGGTTTACTCATGCTTGTTCTACTGCTGTCCGCAGTAAAGAGGAAGCATTCAAACGGTACCGACGCCTTAAAACTCAAGAATCTCATTCTTCCTATGTTTCTGCCCGGAATCAAGCCAAATCTGTTCTTCGACTTGCCAAGCACTCTTTCATCAATAATAAATGCACTGAACTATCCAACTCTAGCTCTTCCCAAGCTTTCTGGCATCTAGCCAAAAACCTCTCCAACAATTTCTCTTCCTCGTCATTCCCTCCCCTTTCCCACTCTAATGGCACAACCATCACTTCTTCCTATGACAAAGCTGAACTCTTCGCTCAAACTTTCGCTAGAAACGCCACCTTGGATGATTCCGGTGCTATTCCTTCCTCTCCACCCCCTCTCTCCTACTTATGCCTAATATCCTAATCTCTTCTAAAGATGTACTTTCTACCCTCTCTGGGCTTAATACTAAGAAGGCGTACAGTCCGGACGATGTTCCTGCTGTTGTAGGCTACTCAAAAATTGTGCTTCCGTGCTGACTCCCTGCCTAGGCAAACTCTTTCGTCTTTGTCTATCCTCTAACATCTTTCCTTTTTGCTAGAAGTTTGCTCTCATTCAACCTGTCCCAAAGAAGGGTGACCGCTCTCAACCCTCCTTCTATCGTCCAATTGCCCTCATCTCTTGTATCTCTAAAGTTTTTGAAACTATTCTTACTTCCAAATTTCTTAAGCATTTCTCTTCTCATAATCTACTCTCAGATCGCCAGTATGGCTTCCTTCAGGGTCGCTCTACAGGTGATCTTTCATATCTTACTAACTCTTGGTCATCCTCCTTTCGGGACTTCGGTGAGACCTTTTCTATTGCGCTAGACATATCGAAGGCCTTCGATAGAGTCTGGCACAAATTTCTAATTTCTAAACTACTCTCTTTCGGTTTCTACCCCTCCATCTGTGCTTTTGTCTCTAACTTCCTTTCCGGTCGTTACATAGCTGTGATTGTGAAAGGCCATCGTTCACTTCTTAATCCTATCAACCCCGGTGTTCCTCAGGGTTCTGTCCTATCTCCAATTCTATTTCTAATTTTCAAAAATAATCTTCTCAACTGTACCTCCAGTCCTATCCATTCATATGCAGGCGACTCTACCTTACACTACTCAACTAGTTTTCCAGAACGCCCCAGCCAGCAATCCCTCAAAAACAAGCATACTGAAGCCATGCAACACTTATCTTATGATCTAACTTCCATTTCCATTTGGGGCAGAGAAAACCTTGTTACCTTTAATGCTTCCAAAACCCAATTTTTCCATCTATCTACCAGCCATGAACTGCCAGAGGACTATCACTTATACTTAAACAATACAAAGATCATCCCTTCATTTTCTCTCAGTATTCTCGGTGTCCCTTTTTCTTCTGATTTCTCTTGGAAGGACCATATAACCACTCTTGCTAAGGTGGCCTACCAGAAGCCTGGTGTGTTCAACCGCCTCAAGGGGTTCTTTACCCCTGTACAACTTCTTGCTTTGTACAGGGGCACAGTGTGTCCTTGTATTGAGTATTGTTCACATATATGGGGAGGCTCCTCTCACACAGCACTTCTAGACAAAGTAGAAAGGAAAGCCTTTCGTATCATTAACTCCCGTCCACTCACCGACTCTCTGCAATCTCTCTCTCTTCGCCGCAATGTTGCATTTGTCTCGCTATTTTATCGCTAGTACAATAACCAGCGTTCTTTAGAGCTCTCTCAATGTATACCACCTCCTCTACGTAGTGTATGTAGTACCCATCTTGCAACACAATCCCACCCCTGCTACGTACAGCTCTCCAACTCAAGAGTGAAACGATACTTCCAATCTTTCTTCTACTCAACAGCTGAGCTCTGGAACTTTCTCCCTGAATCCATCTTTCCCTCATCCTTTGACTTAAATTGTTTCAAACTCTGTGTGTCAAGACATTTTGGCTCGAACATTCCTTGACTTTGGCCCTGTCACTCTTTCAACTCTGGGGAGGCACTTGTTACAGGCAGTTTTGCCTTTTGTCTCCCTCATCCACATAGAAGAAAAAAAATACACATATATACAGTATATAGTGTGTGTGTGTGTGTGTGTGTTTGTGTGATGGGAAGGGTAGAACGAGTGCTCTGTGAGAGAGAGAGGGAGAGAGAATGTGAGTCAGAGTCAGAGAGGGGGGGTGGGGGTATTTGATTGAATACGAGAACGATAACATGGAGTAGTTGATTATGCGTGATTGAATGTGAGAGAGAGAGAGAGAGAGAGAGAGAGAGAGAGAGAGAGAGAGAGAGAGAGAGAGAGAGAGAGAGAGAGAGAGAGAGTGTGAGAGTGAGAGTGAGAGAGGGGAGGGTAAGAAGGAATTCAATATTTAAAGGGTCATTAATTTTAATATAGTACTAGGGTGTAAATATACTATACAACCACAAAGCTGGATAGATGGGAGACCTGAAGTATGGAAATGGAACAAATTGAAGGAATAGTGATAATTTAGAATAGATGTGAATTAAATGGATGGATAAATAAATTGCTTGTTTAATGAGTGAGACAAATTTAAGGAATGGTGATTAATTAGAATAGATGTATGGTGATGAATTATAATATATGTATGGTGATGAATTATAATATATGTATGGTGATGAATTATAATATATGTATGGTGATGAATTATAATATATGTATGGTGATGAATTATAATATATGTATGGTGATGAATTATAATATATGTATGGTGATGAATTATAATATATGTATGGTGATGAATTATAATATATGTATGGTGATGAATTATAATAGATGTATGGTGATGAATTATAATAGATGTATGGTGATGAATTATAATAGATGTATGGTGATGAATTATAATAGATGTATGGTGATGAATTATAATAGATGTTAACTAGATGGATGGATAAATTGCTAGATTGTTTACTCATAAAGTAACTCCTTTGCTGAGAGATTCATGTTTTATGCTAACCTAAATACTTTGGAGATAGCCAGAGTTTTTATTTGTTTCTTTAACTATTTATATATATATTTTAGTTATTTTTTTAATCTGCACATGATTATATACAGATTAGGAAGGATCTGTGAGCATCATAAGGGTACAGACTATCCCTATTAGCCCTCTAACTATCATATATATATACCCCTCCTAATCTGAATAAAGTCGTCTAATAATAGCCAGAATACATGTGTTCAAAAGGCGTGATAATCCTGAAAGGCTTAAAGGTGGGGGCGCATGGGTTGAGGTAAACATGGACAAATAATCACCAATCTGCATATAATTATCCTGTAAAATACAATGTCACTGAAATAATTATTAACAATGGTATAAAGGATTTTGCGGATCGTCTATACCTGGCCTGTGACGTCATAGTGACGTCACTCCAGTATACTCATCCTGGACTGGATGGTGGAATTACACTCTTGTGACGTCACAGGCCCGGTATAGGCCATCCACAAAATCCTTTATACCATTGTTAATAATTATTTCAGTGCCATTGCATTTTGCAAGATAATTATGTACAGCTTGGCGATTATCATTCCATGTTTATCTCAACCCATGCGCCCCCACCTTTAAGAGGAGACAGATGGTTTTTAGAGTCCTCCTCCTCCCCTATGTTTAGCTCTATTAGTTTTTTGAGATTTCAAGACATTCGTCCCATTAGTTTGGCGATTTTCAGACCTTTTGCCCCATTTCTTTGCCAATATTAAGACCTTTCGTGCCATTTAGGTGTCGATTTTTTTCTTGGCGAGCGATAGCGAGCATGTATTTGAAGAGGAATCGGCCTTCGGCCGGGACATTTTTCTACCGAAAAATTTACAAATTTATATCGAAGGGGGGTCTTGTGGGTGTTTTTTTAAGTTTGATTGAGGTTTAGAGAGCAAACTAAACCCTTACCTTAAACCATTGAGCCGAACCAGTAAATAATGCTGCACAATACCGTCTGAGCTCCCTTAACCCTTGTCTAGCGGGGGTTTTGGGCTTATTTGGGCATATTCAGGCATATTCAGGCCCTCCTGAATGATACATCAAGTATCTGCATGAAAAGAAATGTATTCAGCAAAAAACTACGCGCTAAAAGCTTCAAAATGAAACCAGAACGAGCTACGTAGCACTCGTCGTTCTCATGCAGTGTTACCACTAACATGGGAGTTTAGCGTATAGCGGAATATTTTTTCCCACTACGCTCACTACTGGCAACGCTGCCGGCCTCTCGAGAACAGAGGGAACATGAGTTAGTGGGCGGCAGTAAGCCCTGGGAGTCGGATGTGTGGCCCGCTGCGCTCCCGGCCATTTGCACTCGATTTTAACCCTTTAAAAGCCTTAATAATGCTCCTAACTTGCTGCAAATTGGAGGCGGACTTAAGTCCGCCCCCGATCTTTAAGGGTTAAACACAGCTGGGATAATGTTGGTTAACGTCTGGTACCCTGCGTCTTCGGCAATGGATACAGCCGAATTATCTCCTCAATTTTTAGTAAGAGGTTTTGATTGTTTGCCATATTTGAGCAATGTGTTAGTTTGCCCTTTAGAAACTTGATAGCAAAATAAAATATAAATAAATATGAATGAAGAATACAAACATATAGAAAAGAACATTCGCCTTCCTAGATCCCCGTAAAACTTTATTAAAATAAAATACATACAAAATCTGTAAATAATAATACTGTAAATAAATCGCCCCCAAACCAAGCTGAATATGTACATCTTGCGATACCGGTTGCAGGCTCGCAATCGCTCGCCCAGAATAAAAACAAATATATACCTGAACGGGTGAAGTGTCTTATAATTACTAAACAATCGAGGGTGAAACATCTTAAAATCTCCAAACGAATTGAGTGAAACAGAGGAGGTCCAAAAAGATCAGTCCCGCAGCAAATAGGGTTAACCCCTTCAGTATTTGGGGACGCATTTCTTCCTTTGATTCTGGCTCCCATACGTCGGTTTCATGCAGCTTAACACCTTAAGAGCGGCCTAGGCGCTATATAATATGTAGCCACCAGCGGGGTGTATTTACCCAAAATAGGGCTGTTTACGTGATCATTTTCATGCCTAAATAAGACCCAGAGCGTAAAACAAGTATCTATCCCTGAAAGGGCATAAACAGAGCTTTCCAATGACACCACAACGATCCTTTTATGACCGCTAGTTTTCTTGCAACAACCGCGCAACACGAGTGCAAAACGCATGTAATTCGGTACTTTCCCCATACAATTCAGTATGTAGCGAGTGAGAGAGGGAGGGAGGAGGTGGGATTCGTGTCAGTAGGTTCGCCGCGGTGGTCTGGAGCAGTCATACGCTCGCTACTCTCCTGCCACCACTTGTCTCTCTCTCTCAGCAACATTACGTGCTGAGTTTGCCACACGACCTATGTCGCGCGCCGCCAGATAGTCCAGATTTATTATACTCGACTTATGTTGCGCGCCGATAGTTAGGGGTTAAGAAGGATCTACAGGAATCTAAGGAATAAAGCTGTCAACATTTGACTCTTTTAACTTCTAATATGCCTTCCTAAGCTAAACTCATTCAAAATCCGATTACGCATTTATTTTCTGATTTCTGGCTGTTATTAGAGGATTATTAAAGTAACGAGAAAGACAACACGTCCAACATTCACCACCACCAAGCATTTTTCCTCTCTGCCCACCGCACCTCCAAGCCACAAGGAAACAACCACCATAAACATCATGCGTCAAGGCGTCCTTCTTCCTCTCAACCACACCACCACCATGATGAAAAAGCCAAGATGGACTACCCCTAATACCCCACCCCACCTCCAAGCAACAAGGAAACAACCACTATAAACAACATACGTCCAGGCACCTTTCTACCTCTCAACCTAACCACCACCGCCATGACCATGAGAAAAGGTATGACCACCACAGCAATTGTTAAGATCATCTGTCAGTTGGAAAACTGTTCTTACTATCACTGGACGTAAGACAGTTGTAAGATTTGGGCCACCTCTGTTGTACTCTTGCTAGTATTGACCTAGGTGCACTGGTATCCTATTGAGCTACTGCAAGAGAGATCTTTGTTGTTGTGAGTATCAACAAGGAAGTCTTATTAGACACTTCATTGGTTGTAAGTAATATCCTTCCCTACCCCAACCGAGGTGCTATTGTGGATAAAGAATGTTGCCATGGTAAGCGCTTTATCCCTGATAGACCACCCAGGGCTCTGCGAGAAATCGTCTAACCATAACGGCACTCGGCAGGGAGTCCTTCCAAGATAGAAATACCTTGGAGAAGGCCACAATATCTCCATCACCCCCCAGTTCTGAAAGACTCTTATAACGGTCAGAGTAGTTAAGATTTGTTGCGTAACAAACAACTATCTTACGTTCGCTCGATAACGTGTGTTGATGCACTGGCATATTTACACACGATATTTAAGACTCAACCTCAAGATTCTAGAAGTTCTGCATCAAAACTCTTATAAAGACCAGAGTAGTCAGTGAGTTCTCTCCTGCGTTAACTCGGTTCTATTTTACCTATGTACTGACATATGGTAGGTAGTATTCAAGGTCCAACTTCAAGAGTTCGAGTACAACATTGTCAACTAGCCACATCAGGA